>JAYXIM010049997.1:0-37992 GCA_037575425.1 Anastrepha fraterculus
AGTCTATTTGGTGTTAAAATTATGGGCTTTCAGTGCTTTTACTTTCCTAATTAAATAACTAATTCCCAAAACAATAAAATTTTGAGTGTTAAATTTTGATTATTCTCACTCGATATGCTTTCACTTGCTCTTATTATATTCCCGGCACTCATGTGAATGCGTAGAGAAGGTGACGTCTGGTTTCCTTTTCAAAAATATGCAATAGTGAGACTTTTTCCTCCTCTGTACGCACATAGAGACGCATTTATTCCAGTCGGTATGTATGCATTTCATTTAGCAACGATACAACTAGTTAGTTAACTTGGTAACTACAATAGAATACAAGTTATTGGCGTGTGCTGTTGTGGCTAACCTACAAGTATTCAAGGATTTAACAAGGATTTGCGCTTAATCACCCACAAAGGATGCATATTTCATGCTGCTGCTAGCGCCGCCTTCGCTTAGACCATGAACTCTAACAGTACACAACTAACACATTAGGGGGTTCTTAATAGTACAGAATTTTTCAACGAATCTGGATAGGTTTACACCGATTTCTTTCTGTCAAGAGAAGATACGAATGAAAATTGAAGAAATTTTCTTTCTGGACTGTACAGAATTTATGACATCTTCAATGTCGAAGTAGTTATCAGCATTCATTGCTGAAAGTTGTAAAATTTTCAGAAATATTTTCGTTGTATTATAAACAAAACCCTCCAATTATCGAATTACTACTAGAGTCCCATTCATTTATGTAGGCCATGGGAAAGTACTAGGCTTAGTTTGTCCACAAGTGGCTGCGCTAAGAATTTTGCATACAGTTAGTAACAGAAGTAAGTATACACCGTATACGTTTTCAATTTTCCCCCAATCGATTCCTTCAAGCAACCTAAGTTATAACAAAATTGTGTTTTTTTTACATAAATGAAATACAAAAATCATATTTAATCCAAATAATTACAAAATTTTAAAAAGGAACAAAATTATAGCTTTTTATATTAAACTTAATAAAAATTCATGTCTCAAAAGTAAGTATACAGTTCATCATATTATTAATTTCTGAAATCAAAAACATAATTAAAATCAAATGCTAGTATTTGGTAGCATTACCATTATACTTTACAATCGCTTTAAGTCATGATGGCATTGATTTCACCAAGTTATCAGTTACAGCTGGTAGGTATTTTATTCCATTCCTCTTGAAGGACGTTTTTTAGTTGTTCCTTATTTCTAATCGGATGTTTACGTATTTGACGCTTTAAATGTTTCTATAAAGGTTCGATTGGGTTGATATCCGGGGACTGTGGCGGTGTTTCCAACTGTTTTCGCACATTGTATAACAGCCACTCTCGTACAATGTTGGATGTGTGCTTGGGGTCATTATCCTGCTGGATGATAAACGTTCCTCCAAGGCCCAATTTCGTAGAGCTTTCTTTTAAATTATTTTTCAAAATATTTAAATAACCATATCGGTCCAAATATTTTCGATAAATACCATGTTTCCAACCCCGTTCGCAGCCATATATCCCCAAACCATCACAGAGCCCCCTCCGTGCTTCACAGTGCCGGTCATATTGTTTGGATCCAATTCCGCGTTAACTTTTCTCCAAATTTTTTCACGGCCATCAGATCCACAGATACTGATCTTACACTCATAAGAAAATAATACTTGGTTCCAAAACGTTTGTTCATATTTTTCATGATATTTTGCGAATGAAATCCGATTGACACTACTCACGAAGGGCTTTTTCCTAACATTGCGCCCATGATAACCAGCACTATGCAAACCCGGCGAATAGTTTGGATGCTAAATTGTTTTCCAGTCTCATTTCCAACTTCAGATTTCAATTTGGGGGCACTTATTTTGGGGCTTGTCCTGATTTTCCGTACAACTAAGCTTTTTTCTCTGGGGCTTAAGAGCGACGGACGCCCACAACGCTCTTTATTAGTGGTGCTTCCCGCACTTTTATATCACCAAGGAGTGATGGATTACCATGATTGGCCTTTATCTATTGTGAAAAACGAAAATGAGCGAGTAACTTCTGCTGCCACGTCATTGGGAATTCTGCCTACTCATTTCACACACTCGACCAATCAGTTGCTGTTCAAACGGCAACCTACAGCAGAAAGGTCATATTCTCAGGTGCGTTAGTTGTATAAGTAGGCGCAGCAGCAACTGACTCCGACGCCGACGCCGACGCTGACGTTGATGTCGCCTTTGCTTGCACTACTTTATTGGAGCCATCAGCATTAGATCTGAACACAGTGAGTACAGTACGATTCTCATTAGGCGATACGATGATAGGCGAAGATGGAGACAAATTATTCAAGAGAGGCTGTTAAGGTTTTGAAGTGGTGCCTTTGTTGGTGTGTTTGTTTTCAGAGGTTTGATGCTTATTTTTTTGCAGTCAAATACTTGCTATTATCTTTTTTAGCTGCACTGGGATTGGCTGCATTTGCATAGTTAGGAACAACATTGCGTAAACTTGTAATTTCCGAAGTTAACGAAGAGATGCCCACATTGTTGTCATTGTTTATTGCGTATAGAGAACGAATTTCAGCACACAAACTATCACACTTTTGAGATAACTGAGAATTAACACTACTGAGAGCATTTACTACAGTAATCATTTGCGCATTTTCGGAGCGCTCGGAGAGCATTAAACATTTTTGCAATATCGAGCAGCGTTTTATGTTGACTTATAGATTTATCACTTGAATTGTTTTCTGTGGTTCAAGTTTTCAATAGAGACAGCAATAGGGTGCGAAGAACGAATAGATGCCCGACTCTCAAGTGAACACGACTTACAATAGTAGTGTTTATTTGATGTGAGCAGAAAATCAAGATCAGCCAATGACATGTCAACACATTTTAAATGAAATAGGTCATTGGCGCTTTGCACACAACACCTTTGGTTGATTACAATCAACTTTTGAACCGCAAGCACGCGGCATTCTGAATATAGCATTTTAAATACTCAGCTTTTACTCATTCTTATTTTCTAGGATTAATTCCCAAAATAGAATCACTGTGTCAAAGCGTGAAATAGTCACGATTCTAATTAATTTTGGCGAATTTACTTGGAAATAGACACACACAGCGGAGTGAACCAAAAATACGTGCGTATACTGCAACATTCAGCTGATTCTTTCAAATTCGCTGAGAGTCGGTTAGGATTCTGATATTGGTCACACCTTTTCAATTCGTTTTACCATGCATCCATACACTACTGCACTCATCGGAAGAAGGTTCCCAAATTGCATAAACATATTTGCAATGAGCCAGCTTTAGTTTGAGAACTTTGAAGATTTGATCTTAATAAGTTCCCATCGAATTACAGCATCTTGGGCGATATGCTACCAGCATAATTTTTCGAAAACTGCATAAAATTCATAATTTAAATTCGAAATCCTAAAAATCAGGACACTCCTTGTCCGAATGCACAAATACATGCAAATATATGTATGTATACAAAAATCATCGCAATGTTGGTGGAATTTTATTAGGTATAGCCAGCGAGTTATATTTTGAGCAGAACCTAACCGGCGAACTTTTCATTTTTGAAAACATTTTCTTTTACATAGGAATCTACTGTTACATACCTATGTTTACATGTATTAACCTCGAATGCAATTACTTGTACTGGTGTGCAACAAGCGCGTATTACCAGTAGCAGCAAAATTTGCAAGGCCCAGTGCACAGTGGGTTGTTTCAGGAAAAATCTGGATATTTTTAATTAATACTTGAAATCAGTTGCTGAGTGCTACTTAGATTTATTTCGACGAAAAACAGGGCTATCGAAAATATCTTAGATATCTTATGAAATTTCTTTTATTCCTTCAAAATATATACTTTTAAATGGCATTTATGAGAAGAATTAAAGGATTACTATTCAAAAATCTCTCTGCACATAGTAGCGCTCCTAGTCGGAGCATGGCAGAGAGACAGGTCATGGCAAACGTATTTATGAATGGCTCGAAGTTGGACGGAAAAGTTGGTGGAGGAGTATTCTGCGAGGAGCTCCCCATCAAGCTCCCCATAGGCTTCCGCCCCACTGTAGTGATTTCGAAGTGGAGGTAGCCGCAGTTAAAGAAGCAGTGGATTAGTTGCTCGCTTCTGTAATTATTGTAAAAGGCGTAAATATCTTCTTCGCCAGCCAAGCGATAATTAGGGAATCGGGCTCGTTGTTTGTGTGTTCAGAATTAGTCGGGGGGAATGCCTGATTTCTTTCTCGATTGCACCCGAATACTTCAATTTACGCTCATATATGTTATCGGTCACAGCGTCATAGAGGGAAACTGCTGGACTGATGAGCTGGCTTAACAGGAGACCCTGAAGATGGTCTCATCGCAAAACGAGAAGACTGGGGTTCCCTTGAGAATCTGTGGTCCACTTCTGGAAAGAGGAGCCTCGCGTCAACTCAGCGAACGCTGGGTTAATGCGCAAATCCTTCTGGCCACGGGGAGATCGGGGACGATCTAAGGCTAACAAAGCCGTAGCTCTCGAATTTGATAGGTATACTTACCGGACATTGCCCGTTAGGTGTCCATGCGGAGAGACTTGGGATTGCTTCAAGTAATTTCTGCAGAAGTTGTCTGGAGGACAACGTGGAATCATCTCAGCACCTTTTTCGCAGCTGCCTTGCTCTCGTTGGGCAAAAATTTAGACAATTGAGCTCTCACTTTGTTGCTACACATGCAGATATTGCAGATTTAAATATATTAGACCTGGTGAATTTTATCAGTAGCCTGAAGCGGTTAATATGAACGTTATTAGTCACTGTTGGTCGTCATCCTTTAGTCCAAAGCTTCTTCTTCTATTTTCAGCTGCTCGATTATTTTGCGCCTGACATAAAACTGTCATAAGAGCACAATGCAATCGTGGCCGAACTCAATGATTTCTCTATGGAAACCAACTATCTTCCGTCTTCCTCCAACGCATACCAAAGCCTATCAGCTGGCTTGGGATAAGTGGTTTGGGGGCAGCTAAGCAAAGATAATGTACAGTGTTTGGGTTCCAGTTCATTGCAAGGTAGACGAGCTTATGAGAAGACCCCAGCGGAAACTGGGATCAGAAATGAACCCGCTGTCTATTTTCACATTTTTAAACTTTTAATGAATGGTATTCTGCAATCGTGAAGCGAAAGTATGGTCGGAAATCTAACTGATAAACTAGATCGGCAGCTTTGACTGAACATAAGTGTTAAAAGCGTAAAGTCTCTACTCGCTCACGGTAGTCTGAAAATATCTTTAAGACTACAGATTCTACTTCGTTGTTGGCTTTCTAGTAGACAAATGAGGCGTTGCTGGGATCGATTCCTACAAAATCATCAGATAGGCCCAGGAGACTATAGAATATCTTTTCGGTCACGGCTTGACAGCCTGCAGTCGGTTCTATGTCACCGGATAGGCCCAGATTTATGTGCGGGCCAGGACTGCAACTTCAGTAGCATTCCCCATGCAGCAGAAAGCTACAATAACAACAATCTCTTTTAGGAACTGCAATATCTAAGTTAAATTTTGTTGAGCTGGTCGCGCACAGACTGGTTCGGTGCATAGCGATACCAGATAGCGTTCTTTAGTTATGTGTTTTGAGTTTTAGAGTAACCACCTCATGGGCATTTAAGGAGACATTTCCAACATATTACTAAGATATCTTCCAATCCATTAAACTATGGGGCTCCGGATATTTTAAGAGTGTTTTGCGTGAGTGAGGAGGACATCCACGAAGGAGATACTTTCCTTTGAGCCCTGCTCCTTATAATATTGCATTCCTTGCTGTTCGAGATTACTATCTTATAGGCATACGCTGCTACTGAGCTATATCCCGCTAGCACGCCTATCATAGTTTTACAATCTCTTCGAGTTAGTGATAGTATAAATTGAGTATGACGAAGATCATCATGGTTATTTATTCATTTTAGTAAGTCAAGAAATACAAAGTTTCTTACAGACTACGTAGAACTAAGAGTATTTATATAAAAGTAATTAACAAAATTAAAGCTTAGGAAACTAAATTAACAAATATATACTAGGTAATTATTTAGATTTCTTACAAAGGAAGACATTTTTTAATTGGGTATTAAATACATGCTTCGCCCTGGAAAAGTCTAAATCCAAAAGGGAGGCGAGATAGTTAATGTCAGACAGCTTTCTAACAAGAGGCGCATTGGCACTATATAATGTCCTCCTAAAACCAACATGAAAAATTTTGCAACGGCGAAAATTCCTGCAAGCAACATTAAAATGTATTTTTTCTAGAAGAAACGGGCAGTCAATTAGAGATCGAGATCGAAGATAAAAGAAGCTGCGTGAAACGTACCTCTGTTACTTAATGGACAGAGACTAATAAAACGACAGCGTGAGTCGTATTATGGTTTGGGGTCTGAGAAATTTTTGAACCCTCTCCACTCGATTTATATGGACTGCATGATAAGGTCTGCTAATTTGGACCGCACAAACGCAGAGTATAAAATCTTAAGAGTGGATCAGTGAAGTGCGCTGAGTGACGTCTAACAAAAGCGAGCATAGAAAGTGAATTGGAAATGGCATAATTTAGGTGCGCGATAAAAGTTTAGAATCAAAGAAGACCCCTAAATCTTTTATCACATCAGACGAAGCAAGATATGTATAATTGATATGATAAGAGGTATTAAGGGGGTTTTGAAGCTTAGAAAATGAGATTTCGTGACATTTTTCAATATTAGGAAATAAACGATTCATAAGGCACCAGGAAAATAAATTATTCAACTCGGACTGTAGGGCGGCTGAATCACTAGAATTTCTTGTTTCAGCGTACACTTTTAGAGCAGCATAGAGAAGAAAATTAGCGAAGGAAAAGCACGAACAAATATCATTAATAAACAAAACAAATAACAAAATAAAAATACTACCCTGAGGTACACCAGAGGCGGCAGTGTACTGTTTCGAAGAAACTGCATCGATAAGTACAGTACAGCATCTCTTTATTAAATAGGGTCGAATCCAATCAAGGAACGAAGAATGAAAACCGAGACAAGCCAATTTAGTTATTAAAATCCTACGGGAGATTTTATCAAAGGCTTTAGAGAAATCCGTGTAAATCGCGTCAGTTTAGAAACCATCCTGGAAGCCCGTGTGGCAATCATCAGTAAAGACGGATAAGTTAGATAACGTAGGTCTTGCAGCAACAAAACCATGCTGTCGAGGACTAATTAGATGTTTAACGCTAAAATATAACTTGTCTTTAACAATGAATTCAAAAAGTTTAGATACAACAGATAATTTTGAAGTTGGTCAATAATTTCCAATATCGCTTTTATTACCGCTTTTGAAAATAGGAGTGACTGAAGTCAGCTTCCAATCATCAATAAATATTCCTTCGGCCAAAGATTTGTTAAAAATTAGCTTAAGAGGTTGTACCAAAGAGCGACAATTTTTACTCATGGGCTTTGCATTCCTGCAAGTGGACAAGTTTCTAATCTCCATGGAGTTTATGCTGCTGTGCTTTTTGAGACCCTTTGACTTGATGATGAATTATAAACTCTCCTGTGGTATTGCAAAGGGTCTGCTGGATAATTTAGTCTACTAGGGACGACGGCCATAAACTAAATTAACCTTAGAACTCCTTCAAAGCCTGCCAGTTTTAGTCTGTTAATGAGCCCCTGCTCAAATTTGTGGCGTGCGTGTTGATCTTGTTCACACAGATAGATTGACCTATAGTTTTATGCCACCTCCGAATGGCAAACCGTTTTTATGAGAAGCTTTTACATATGAAATGAAATGCACTAGGAGGTTGGCAAGGGTTGATCTCTGATAGAAAATCTACTTTTTTCAATTTTGTGTTTCATACCCGAATTGGGTTGCTCACAGTGAGGTTTGTTCATACAAACTGCATTTTTTGACTATTGGACCTAAGATATCTTACATATCTAATATTTAGTCGTGTTATAGTTTGCACTAAAAATCTTTCCTTGTCCCACTGTTCAGTGCAATTTTTGTGGATGCAGAAGTAGTTGTTGTTGGCGCTGTATTGCCGATGTTATTGCCATTATTTTTTCCATTTCAAGTACATTTTGTTTACGCTTTTGTTAGATTCATTTGTATTTCATATTATTATTGTGTTTTGTTGGCGTCGAGCGAGTGCAGTAAAGGCTTGTTGCACATTGGCCATTGAAGGCCATAACAACAGGATGTGCCTGCGACTGTGCATTAAACGCAAACGTGGCCATAGGTGGTGGTATATTTTCTATGTATTTTTGTGAGTGCAGTGGAATTTTATTTCGAAGCTTAGCTGAACAATGCAATGCCGTCACATAGAGGATATTGCTTTATATGAATTTAATTGTTGCATAATACCAATGTCGGCTCAGCACATGCGAAAAGGACGTGCGTGTGAGTGAGTTTTTATACGTGGATGAAGGGGGCAGAAGTGCTGAAGGAAGCATTTAATAAAAAGAGTAGTAGAAGTGCCTAATAAATGCCATAGGTGTAAAGTAAATGAAAACACAGCCTTCAAGTGTGGGCGGGTGTAGAGGTAAGCTTCTATTTTGTAAGTAAATACACATATTTGTTGATCAGTGGGTGCTGCATTGCTACAATAACAGGGACAGGCAAACTTAAATCTTTAATTATTACTGTTGCTGCAGTTGAGCGCCGAGTTAAGCCACCACCAGCCCCCAAAGCCTCCCAGAGCACTTTCTGATTTCTCATGCACTGTCCACACATGCAAATAATTTCAACAACAATTGTACAATTTACTTTGGTAAATATTGAAATAATTGTATTCAGCAGCGCTTTTGTTCACATTTTTTTTTTTTTTCAATTTATTTTCATTATATATTTCAATTTTTATCCCAATTATGGAAATATAAGCGTAATATTAAATCATTATTTAAAGTACATTTCTTTTTACAAGTTAAGAGGGATATTGTAAATAATAATTATATGACATAAAACGTAGAACAGCTTCATGTTTATTTTTGTGATGAAGTATCTGCTAGGGCTGTCGGATTTATTCGTTTTAGTCTTCGTTTTTTCAGTTCTGTGTCATTGAATATGCTTTGTGCTGCATTCTCGAATGACGTCTTCCATAAATTTAATTTTGAGGTCCCTGTGTATATCGTCATTAGTTATGTACCAGGCTGCGTTTGTGATAGTCCTTAGGATTTTTGATTGTAATCGTTGCATTATTTTAATGTTTGATTTGCTTGCTGTTCCCCATAGTTCGATGCCATATTTCCAGATCGAAATTATAGGAGTTTTGTAGATTAACAATTTATTACCAAGAGAAAGTCGCGAGCTGTTTCGTAGTAGCCAGTACAGTTCTCTGAATCTGTTTTTAACTTCGTTTCTCTTTTGAAGTATAAGCTCCTTCCAGGTCAGTTTTGCATCAATTATTATGCCTAAATATTTGGCTTTTGCATCATATTTAATGACTTTATTATATTTCAATTCCCCATGTATTGAACCAAGCCAGCGTTGTGTTAAGTAGCTGTAGTAGTTTATATTATTTGTGGCAACATTTATGTTTTTGTTAGATGTCATTAAAACGGTGTCATCAGCAAAAGTTGCAATCATGCTATCGTCACTTGGGCAGGGTAAATCATGTGTATAGATAATGTATATATAAGAGTGGCCCCAAAACGCTTCCATGTGGAACACCTGCTTCCATACGTAGTACATCAGAGCATTCGTCCTAATATTTAAGATAAAAATATCTTTCATTCAAGGTAACTCCGCAAGAGTAGATAATTGTCAGTTGGTAGGCCAGTCATATCGGTAGGCCAGTAGGTAGGGTCACCTGTACTTATGTAGTCGCTTTTCCTTTTTTTGTATTGCATTCATTAGATTTTTTCCTTTGGTGTTTGTTAGTTTTGATCCCCGTGCTGTGTTTTTTGCATTATAGTCACCGCCGTAAATAAACCTGCTGCCGATAGTTATGAGAAAGTCCAAATATTGGGTCGTCGAGTTGTTGTGTTTCGGTGGACAATATGCAGTTGATATCATCAGGGGCCCCATTTGGTCTTCAATTTGGATAGTTGTAGCTTGGATGTTGTCTTTTTTGTACGGGTCCATTATAACACATTTGACTGCTTTTCGTAATATTATAGCTGAACTCCCTTGTGACTTTTTGTCCGGATGATTGGTGAAAAATATATTGTAGCTCTTTTCCGTAAAGTGTGTTTCTGAAACTAGTCGGATGTCTATTCTATTTTCAACTAGGAAAGCTTTAAGTTCCAAGACATGCCGACCAATGCTGTTTGCTTTCCATAGAGCTAGTTTCAGATTATTTATTTTGCCCATCTATTTTCGAAACAGGCAGGGTGATAATAGTCATCATGTTTGACATTTGGGATATAAGTTGCTTTATCATTTCTTTAATTTTGTTGAGTTCGTTATTTGTCGGCGGAGAGTCAGTTTTCGTGGCTACTACCTGTGCAAATGTTTTATTTGGTGTTACCATTTGCAAGTAAGGATTTTGACTTTTTTCTTTTAGTGCTTGCTTTGCATCCTTTATAGTTTGCGGCATGATTTTCTCTGCAAAGAACGCATTTAATTTGTACTGCTGTCCATATTTAATTTTCATTCGCTGGTTTTGTGTTCTCCTGCGCACTTAACGCATATTGGGATATTGGAGCAGTAGTTTTTTGTGTGTCCATATTTTTGACAGTTTTTACATTGTGCTATCATTTTTTTTTGTGAGGTGGTTTAAAGCTTTTTTTACAATGTAATAGGGATGTCAAGGAATATAAACCTATTTTTGTTGTTTTGGTCTGGTTTCCACTTGTAAAAATTATAAATCTTTCGATAGGGTGATTAATTTTGCGCCAACTTATAAAAAAGTCTTCCTGAACACAGTTGGTAACGCCGAGAATACCTGAAAGTAGCAACATTTCCTACTTTCTAGAGAAATTTCCTGCTTCAGAGACAAACTGGCTTCAGTGACGAACATTTTTTTGTTTTTGTCGGGACAACTAGCAAGTGCAGCACTCAGACATTAATTAAGTCCATTGTACTGCACTTGGATTTCCTATTAATTTTCTTTAAATCTACCCGAACTCCGAACAAATCTGAGAAGATCTTGTGGTGCCAAGGAGCCAAGATGGTCCCTTCTTAACACATCAGTGCCAAAGACCCCAAACTTGATACGAGCGAAGGCGGGGCAGACGCAGAGGAAGTGGTCTGCCGTCTCATCCTCCTCTACACAAGCTGGGCAGAGTGCACTGTCTGAGATGCCCAACCTTTCCATGTGCTTCGCCTACAGAAAGTGGAGAACATTAATTCAGGTCCCAGTATACATTCTGTCAAAAAAATATCGGGAATTGTTCATTTATAAAGCGCGCGTTACACAAATTTTTTGCTGTAATGTTGGTACAACTGTTCTCCATAGTGTCGCAGAATTTCAGCGAGATCTGTCAATTAGCTTGTTTTTGGCATTTAATTATATCAGTCAACCGCAGGTGCACCCTACGATTTTCACTATGGATAAAAGTATCGAACAAAGAATTTGTCTTAAATTTTGTGCTTGAATGGGAATTCGTGTGCCGAATCGTTGAAAATGTTGCAGAAAGCCCATGGTGAGTGGGCTTTATCAAAAACATGGGAATACGACTGGTATAAGGCTTTTGTAGAGGTTCGAGAAGTCGTGGAAGATTTGCCCCGATCAACGTCTTTAACGGATGAAAACGACGACAAAGTCAAGGAAATGTTGCTGGCAAACCATCATTTAAGTTTGAGGGAGGTGGCTCGTGACTTTTGCGTGTCTCTCGAATCAATTCGCAACATTTTGCACCATCAATTGGGCATGAGACGCCAAGACGCGTGGCTGCTTGACTCGTTCCAAGAGAGTTGAATTTCTTTAAACAAATTCATTGGAAGAAGTTGGCTGACATGCTTGAGCAAGTGAATTCGGGCCCAACGTTTAACCAGCGCATTATAACAGGTGAAGAGACGTGGGTATATGAGTTTGCCATGCAAACCAGTCAACAGGCGTCTGAATGACTTAGACTTCATATGAGCCGAAACCCAAAAAACCGCGTCAAAGTCGGTCAAAAGCGAAAGTCATGCCACTCGTTTTCTTTGATTATCATGGTGCTGTGCACTCAGAACTCATTCCAAATGGTTCTACGAGAAATAAAGAAAACTATTTGGAATTTATGCGACGTTTGAGAGAGAATGTGCGTAGGAAACGGCCCAATTTGTGGAAAGAAAACTCATGGATTTTGCGCCATGATAACGCACCGTCTCACAAGGCTCTTTTTGTGAACACTTTTTTGACCAAAAACTCGTCACAAATCATCGAAATAAAATAATAAAAAATTACAAAAAATCAACGGCGAATACGAACTTTATTTTTAGTTATATGTTTTCCTCTAACTCCATGTGGGGCATAGGGTGTCAACTGCTCTAGAGCGTCAATTACTCGAGTACGGTTTTGCACTATGATCCTCGGTTCGCTCCATGATAAGCAGCGAGTTTCCATTTCGGATTCGGTTTATCTTCGCCAGGTTGTACGAGATCTTCCCATAAAATTCCTGCTATGACTATATGAAATTTGCAAACAAAATTATGGGAATAGACTGGATTAAATTTCACCCAATCACTGATCTGCATAATTGAGGATGCACCACGACTGACGACTAACGACTTATCGCGTGAAATTTAAGCGTAAAATCGAAGCAGCTAAAATGCAGAATGCAAAAGTAAACAAATCACTACCCAGTAAACAAATTTGTGGGGTGTCTAAATCCCAGTGAGTCTTCGGTATGAAACAAAATTGCATTGCAATTTATATTGAAGGGGTTTCCATGTCACGCAGAGTAGGGTTAAAAAACTTCCATATTATCAGTCAATTATTTTCGCAGTCTATTATTTTCGGCGGTTACTGTAGCCGAATTGTTTGGCGCGAGACTATCATTCGGAATTCGGAGAGCGTAGATTCGAATCTTCGTGCATGAAACAGCAGAATGTAAGGAACAGTTTTTGAAGTTAAATTTCTTAGGCGTCGATAGACGAGCGAGAATGGAGAGTAAAATTTCAAGGCCATGCAACGTTTTGGGCATTTTCGTTCCGCGAGAGAGAAAAAAGATATAACGTAGAGGAAAAGGAGAGAGAGAGAGCTATACCGTATATATATCCTAGATACACTTTATGCTATTTTTCTTGAATTTTTTCTTGCGGTTGCTAATTTCTGGTAAGAAGTAACACTGCCTACTTTTTGGCGCTTGTTTGTTGATGCAAACTTGTAGGACATATAGTTTTGGTGCCTACTTTTTGGCGTTATATTTCCTTAATGCCTACTGTTTGGGGCGGGTTTTGGTCCTAATTTTTTTAGGTTTTTTTTGGTGCCTACAGTTTTGCGCTATATTTCCTTGGTGCCTACTGTTTGTGCGTTCTTTGGTCCTAATTTTTTGGCGTTTTTGTTTGGTGCCTACTTTTTGGCGCTTATTTCCGTTTCCTAGCTAGTGCTTGTGCGTACTATAAAGTGCTATCCATTCCGGCATCAGATTTGGTATTGCCTTGTGGTAATTTGTGCCGTTGCTGCGGTCCTGGAATCGCTGCGTTTGTGCGGGTGATAAACGCTCGAAGTAGTGCGCGTTGTTGCCACGGTTGGTGTCCGGCGTTTACATACACCGGTCGACACTTCTCCGTTTTTTTTGTAAATTTTGTCTATTTGTATTCTCTGCAAATGTTGTGAATTTATTTAGATATATATTCTTTCTCTCTCTCTCTCACTCTCTCTCTCTCTCTTTCATTCTCTCTCGGGTCTCTCCCTCTTTCTTTGTCTGCCTTGAAAGTTTCACTTCTGTTATGGGTACTCCGCTACACGCACTTTTTGTTTTTCTAACAGCGATTGCTCCTCGGCAGGTAATGACAAACCGCCGAGTATATTTCTGCCACGTGAAAGCTCCTCATAAAATTATCTGCCGTTCGGAGTCGACTTAAAATTGTAGGCCGCTTCATTTGTTAAACAACATGAAGACGCACGCCACAAATTGGAGGAGGAGCTTAGCCAAACACCTAACAGAAGTGTAGGGGCCAAATAATTATTATTTATTTTATTTATTTTATATTTTTGAAACACATTTTTTGTGTGCTTTTTTCTTCAAGTTACACGATTGTTGGGTTTCTGATTTTAATGAATTTTTCAATCGAAATATTTGAGCATATTGCCTCTATGGGGGGCAGAGTCTGTGAAAAATCAGTTTTAATACTTTGAAATTTCATATTTTATTCTCATTTTATACCACTTGCCTGCACCGACCACCAGGCTTTTGGTCAACTGATGAGTTTTCTCATCGTCAACCACCTCACATTTACCGTTATGCATATGTATGTATGTCTAGATCAACATCATTTCCAAATTAAAAACTTTTTTCCCGCATCATTTTCCGCTTTTTATCAGTTAAATTTTTTTCCACAAGTTCTCTTCAAGCACATTTTCGAACAGCTTTCAGCGAATTAAAGTAAACATCAATAAAAAATATGAAGATCAAAGCAAAAGAAAAAGCGCACAACTTTATTTATATTAAATAACAACTCCAGCAGCCCAGCTACGCGCACACACATACACACACAATAGCTGGGGCATGCGTGCCTGTATGCGTGTGCGTTTCCCTTTTGTGTGTGTGTGTGTGTACACACAGGTGTATTACGTTGCGTGCAGAGATAGAACAAAAACAAAAAACAACAAAAAAGCTTAAAAAAATAAATAATAATAAAAGTACCGTTACGGCGATGGAAGGACACTTGCGGCCCAGCATTCTTAACTTGTTTCGCTACAAAAAAACCAAAACCAAACAGTAAATCGCGTTTGAAAAAAAAAACTAGAAAATGAAAAAAAAGCAACCAAAATACTCCACTGATTTTTAAAAAGTGGAGCAAACAAATTTATTTATTTTTTTTATTTTTCTTTTTGTTTTGTTTTGTTCTTTCTTTCATTCTTTATCAAAACAGCCAGCGCGAGCCAGCATTTATGTTTATTAAAAATTCCAAGTATACGAAAAACTTTTGGCAGCTGCTCCAAACAGCTTCGACCGACACACTTGGGGAGCATGGCTGGCTGTGCGGCTTCTACACGCTTGGCGGCAGCGCATGCGTACACACACACACACATTGCATTGCTTGGCTACAGTTATCTATATATGTGTCTGTGTGTATTTGCATTTTCCTTAGAAATTTTCGGTTATTATTTTTATTTATTTATTTATTTTTTTAAGTTTTTTTTTAATAAAAACTTTTACCAGTATTCTCTGCCGTTGCGCAGGTGTTCCTTTGCCAGTTCGCTTACTAATTTTATATAACTTGCTTGTGAGAATATTCAGTGGCCTCTTTATCTTTTACTTACATTGTCCATCTACCCACACAAACTCCGTACGCTGGTGTCTTTGTAAATATTTGTGTATCAGTGTTCAGTTCTTTGTTGTAGGGCAGATTGCGATGTAGGATATCAGCTGTATTAGCGGAAATGTTTTACTATTCGGTAGAGAGTTCAGTAAAAAAGTAAAAGATTGTCACACTTTCCTATTGGCTCCTCGTGCAGAGAGAGAGTATGAGAAATAATTGAAAGTTAGCGCGTTAATTGATTCTTATTTTCTTTTAACCCGTAACTAATCATAAAATCGTTTCGAAATGTAATTATTACACTGTGCGACAATTTTATGGCAACTCACACCAATCCGAACTTTGTTAATCTTTTCTGAATATTTACAGGCAATATACCCGTAGGAGCAGACCATCAAATGTAAAATCGCTCGTTGAGTCCGAAAAGAGGTGTTATTTTGATACTCAAAGAAAAATCCTATTTTTAAATATAGATGTTTTTTTAATTTTAAAGAGGAAGGTATGCCGTTAATGGTGGAAAATAACATCAGGCAAATGACCACCACGACCACTCTTACAGGACAATATCCTTTTCATGAAATTTTCCATAACCGAATGGCAAAGTGGCTGCCCTATGTCTTCGATAGCCTCACGAATTCCGTCTTTGAAGTCTTGAATCGTCCCTGGGCTGTTAGTGCAGACATTCTCTTTCACGAGGCCCTTAAGAAAAAAGTCACAAGGTTAAGTCACAAGTTGAATCACAAGATCTCGTTGGCCAATTGTGATCACCTCTTCGAGAGATAACACGGCCCGGCAACTTTTCCCATAAAAGATCAATGGTTTCATTGCTTGTGTGGAACGTAGCGCCGTCTTGTTGAAAATAAACATTGTCCACATCAATACCATCCAATTTCGGCCATAAAAAATTGTTAATCGCAATCCAAAATAAACAGGACTGAGCTAAAATAGATACAACAAGAGCTTTGTTCTGATAACTTCGAGTTGTATTTTTTTTTCAAAATAGTCCCCTCTGGCCCCGATACACTGTTTTGCGCGATCTAAATGCTTTTCGAAAGAGTGTTTCTGATCATTGCCCGAAATGTATCTGAGGATGTCGATACAAGCCTCTTGGATGTCCCCTACGGATGCAAAACGTTTTCCTTTCATGGCTAAAAGCAATTTTTTGAATAGGTAGAAATCACCGGGAACCATATCAGGCGAATATGGTGAGTGATTGATGGTTAAAACGCGACTTCTTGTCAAAAAATCAGTCACAAGAGTGGATCGCTGAGATGGTGCATTATCAAGCAATAAGCGCCAGCTTCCTCCGTCACAATGTCCACTAAGTCCACCGAAGTGAACTCACAACTCAGCCCCTCCGAAACTGGGAAACGTTTTTCAGTCTCTGAAGAAGATGCGCTCTTGCTCGTACAGCTGAGAGACTTGAGTAATGGTTTGGGTCCCCTGCCACCAAAGCGGGTGGATTGCCACTTGTGTGTGTTTTACATGGAGTACCTTCTGCTCAAATATGAACGAAACTGATTTAATAAAACACAAACGGTTAATTTTTGTTCAATTTTTATTTTATCTCCTTGAAAGTAATCACCATTGGAGATGATACACATATGCCAACGTTTTTTCCAATCATCATAGCATTTCTGGAAGGCCGATTTCGGTATGGATTTCAGTTCCTTCTTCGAATTCTCTTTTATGACTTCAATTGTCTGAAAATGTTTTCCACGGAGCGGCAACTTGAGCTTGGGAAACAGGAAAAAGTTACATGGAGCCATATCAGGCGAATACGGTGCTTGCGGAACGATATTAACATTATTTTTGTTCAAATAATCGCGAACAAGACGTGATGTGTGAGCTGGTGGATTATCGTGATGCAAGAACCATGACTTGTTGTCCCATAATTCCTTCTTTTTAAGACGAATGTTCTCGCGCAAACGCTTTAAAACGTCTAAATAATATTCAGCGTTAACCGATCGGCCTTGCGGAAGGAACTCCGAGTGCACCACACCTTCGTAATCGAAAAAAAACAGTCAGCATAACCTTAATTTTTGAGCGACTTTGGCGTGGTTTTTTGGGTTGATGTACGGCCCTCTTTGAACGATTTGTACCACTGGAAAACACGTGCACGCGATAGAGTAGAGTCCCCATAGGTTGTCTGCAACAGTTTTAAGGCGTCTGAAGCCGAAATTTTGTTGGAATAACAAAATTTCAAACAAATTCTTTGTTCAATTTGAATTTCCATCGTTAAATTCGAAAAACACACTCGAGCTTGACTTGTTTACAGTAGCACAGAAAACAAACTATGTGACATATCACGCTGAAATTTGCCATGTAAGCTTATAACAGTCCTACCATCCAACAAAAAATTTATTTTTGCCATATGTCATCCGCGGACCGTTTTATTGATAAAGTCTCGTTCATATTTGTTGTTTTCCATTGTCGAGTAAGGTTTTGATTCGGGACTCCTCCCTAGCCAGCGAATGGTTCGCGAGTGGCACCCTGATTCTTTTCCAACTTTGAGTCATCACACGAGTGTTAAACCCACCCCATCAGGGAAGGCTGCTCGTGTGATGCCTGGGCTTCCCTATCCACCACCTGGGTCGCAACCGATGGGAGATCAGGCAACTTCTCATGGGTTGCCGAATCTTGCTGGTCTTCTCACTCACACTTGTTACTAAAGCCGTAGTTTGTTGTCTACTTAGCGTTTATTACCACTACTGCGACTATTGCAATGTTTTTCAGGCTGAACTGATGGCAATAACTAAGGCTCGTACAGTATGATGCGATATCTGGAGGCAATATCTACGTTTTTCTTGATAACCAGGTGGGTATAAAATCCCGCACAAAGCAGTCGATAACTTTTAAAGTAGCCATCAATTTTCACACATCTTTGGCAGAGTCATTTCGCCCAGAAGCAATAAGGGTTCCTAGCAATGCGGCATCCAGAAGGACTGGGGGGCAGCTGAGCTAGCGAAACAAGGCACCAATCTGATTTTATGAGTCCACATACAATGACATTAGTATACCCTTTACAGGCATATAATCTGCTTATTTTTGTGAAATTTGTAAGACTAACGAACGAAAGATAACATAACGAACACAACTTCAAAATTGCTGGACAATTGTGACCGATTCTCAATGCTGAATGTGCAAAATCTCTGCTGAACCAAAATGAGCATAGTCTTAGTGCATTAATTACTGTTATATCGGGCCACTGTTTAGAGCATGACACAACTTCTGCGGAAGTTGTCAGGATGAAGAAGAGGAAGAGATGATTTTGCACCTTCCGAGCTCCTCCTCCTATTTGTAGCTGGCGTCTTGATGCTGTACCACAAATGGCGGGACCTACAGTTTCAAGCCGACTCCGAACGGTAGATACCTGTATATTTATGAGGAGCTTTTTCATCGCAGAAATACACTCGGAGGTTTGTCATTGCCTGCCGAGAAGCGACCACTATTAGAAAAAACGTTTTCTTCATTTTGGTGTTTCACCGAGGTTCGAACCTACGTTTTCTCTGAATGCCGAATGGTAGTGACGCTCTAATCCATTCAGCTACGACGGCCGTCTTTTATTAGTTTAGGTAGACAATTTTTCAATGAGTTGGAAATCAGGTATCTTCTAGAGTTTCTGAAAGGTTCACATTGATTTTGGGAGAACAAGGCCATGTTTACATTGGGCAATGAGACTGAGTTTTTCCCACAGTGGACAAGCGCTATAACTAAACCTAACCTAAACTGGAGTTAATTGAGTCATTTCAACTGCTGAAGTCGAAAGTTTTGAACTGTAAGCCAAGGGATGGCTTATGGTCACATGCATGAGCTTCGCTCGGGCAGACTTTTGCATATCAAAAATTAATATTAATGGATTATTTTAACTCCATCCGTAAAACTCCTTTGGAAAGCTGTGTTGCATCCATTTTAAGGAGCATTTCTTCTAAGGTAATTTTCTA
Organism: Anastrepha fraterculus; assembly: GCA_037575425.1. NCBI lineage: Eukaryota > Metazoa > Arthropoda > Insecta > Diptera > Tephritidae > Anastrepha > Anastrepha fraterculus. Next base: position 19,248 of record JAYXIM010049997.1, read on the forward strand.
TCTTAACTCAACAAATTTGTTTTACTATCATATTTCCCTCGAAAAATTGTAAGTTTTACGACTATCTTTTTTTTGCTTTTTCTCTTCTTTTTCTTTCTATTTTCCCTCTTCTTGACTGTTTTGTTATTCTTTAAAAAGCCGGCCATTTCTGCTAAATTATTATTTCTAAGTTCCAGTTTCTTTTTTACTTTTTATTATTATTGCAATTTTTTTGTATCTTTTCCCTCGCTACCTCCATCTATGAATTCGAATTGCAGCTCGAATATGCCAAATGAAAAGTTTAAAGCGGATTCTTGTTTTCTTGGCCAACTTCTTTGCCTCAATGCTCTTATACTTTGTTGTTGATAGCCAAGTTGTTGGCCAACATAGCTCACTCTCCCTTTACTTTTAGTTACCACCGCAAAGCGCCACAATAAAATATTAGTATGTGTGTGTTTGTGTGGGTAAATCCTAAGTATATAGGTAAATATCTGCATAACTTTTGCTCATATTCTTGTTTGAATTTTCGCATGTCTACGAGTGTGTGTGTGTGTGTGGCTGTAGAAGCGGTCTAACTTTGCGATAAAGTGACGGAAATTTCAGCAGGAAATATGGAAAAGTTGAAACTTCTTGTTACGCATTTCCGGCCATCCGTTTCAGCTATCTATCCACAACTATTTTTCCAACTTCCCACTACCTCTGTAAAAAATTTTGGTTTTTTTCATTTTCTTTTGCACTTTCTAGTTTCAGTTAACGGCTGGTAAGCAAGCAAGAGATCTTTTTCTTTTTGTGAGTTTTACGTTTTTGTTGTTTTGTCTTATTTAGTTTTAACTTTTGTTGTTCTTTCTTGTGGTTAAAATAGCCTGCTTATGTGGCTAGTTTTATATTTCGTGCCAGATTCGTTGTTTTTCTTTTTCTCTTCATCTTTCTCGGGTTTACTCTTTTTCTTGACGAATGTAGTGAAACACTTTGTGGAATATTTTGTATATTATTCTTTCCTCTTTTTTTAGCAAAACGGGCTCAGGTGCAATTTAAAATCCTGAAAACTATTTTTTTTCTAATTTTTTATGAAGTGTTTGAATAGCTGCTTTAACCAGTAGTGAGCTCTTAAACGATGAGGGAAGGTATTTAATAGTAACACTGAGCCTCACAAAACCAGGTTTTATTAGTCTGACTGAAAGTTCACTTATCCAGTAGCAATACCCCAGCGAGCTTAACAAATGCTTTGTTTCTTCTCAATTGGTACGATAACCGCTTAAGAGATTTGACCGAGTTTACGAAGCGCGTCTTCAGTCGTTTATTTCTCGTTCTAACCGGCGCCAGTTGGGCACACCAAGTGAAGCCAAGTCCTTTTCCACCAGATCTTTTCAACGTAGTGGAAGCTGTCCTCTTTCATTGCCATCATCAGCATCGGAGAGCCTGAGCATTTGCATTCGGACGACATGACCCAGCCAACGAAGCCGCTGGATCTTTATTCGATACACTAAGTCCATGTAGGGCGGCTGACGTAGCCGAATGAGTTGGTGTGTGACTACCATTCGTGAGTACGTAAGTTCGAATCTCCATGCATGAAACAAGTTATAGAAAAAGTTTCATTACTAGCAGCAGGCAATGTCAAACCTCCGAGTGTATTTCTGCCAAGTGAAAGCTCCTCATATGAAGTATTAACAAAGAAAAAAAAAACAGTTTTAAATATTGTATCTAAGAGAAAAATGGAAAAGATACAAGCGGCAGTATCCATGCTCATCACAGTCGCCTGCCTCCCAATAAAGACGCTTGTGACTCTAGACATTTTCTCCGAAAATTCTATGGTAAATGCCATGCTAATTGCAACTCAGTTTGGCTGAATGCATGACAGTCTTGGAAATATTCCAAATTTGGGCTCTCGAAGACTCTCGGAACTCATTCGGGAACACATAGCGATCAAGACTACTCTGCTCCACAATTCTGTTTTGAGAATAGTTTTCCACACCCATTCCAGAATGATGCGAATGGGATAACGTTAAGAATTTTGACTCGTAGTTAGTGGCTATCTTCACTCAAAGCTCAAGACTAAATGATAAGGTTCGGCATCCACTCAAAAGTGCTCTACCTGAACCTAAGTCTACGGCTAGCTGACTACTAAAGCGTCTTCCAAGCTGAGTTAATAGCTATAAAGGAGGCTGCGTTGTGGGCCAGCATATCGTCTGTTGTAGCACAACTGACCACGATTTACTCTGACAGACAAGCTGCCAGAAAATCTCTACTGTGCAACCATATTTCCTCCAATGTAGCAATTAGTTGAAGAGTCATTATTGATGAGCTGGCTAAGCGGTGCGCCCCGAGCGTTGTCTGCGCTCCTAGAGATATTCCTGGATATTGTATTGCGAATAAGCTGGTTGGGATGGAAACTGTCGTTAAACCAGTCAATTCTGTCCAATATGTGGAATTCCTTCTATCGGTAAGCAAGCTCTGGGTAAGGTAGGTTTATATCTAGCAAACCAACATTAGATGGGCCACGCAGACAATTATGAGATAAATATACAGCTTTGTTCTAGACGGAATGACCAGAGAACTATATATATATAATTGGCGCGTACACCCTATTTGGGTGTTTGGCCGAGCTCCTCCTCCTATGTGTGGTGTGCGTCTTGATGTTGTTCCACAAATGGAGGGACCTACCGTTTCAGGCCGACTCCGAACGACAGATATTTTTATGAGGAGATTTTTCATGACAGAAATAAACTCGGAGGTTTGCTATTGCCTGCCGAGGGGCGACCGCTATTAGAACAATGTTTTTCCAGAGAACTAGTCCTCTCATAATTTAAACCGGTCTTCCATTAGTACGGGTGTTCACCGAGTAATGCGTAATGGGAGGACTTGGGAAATGTATCTGGTTTTCCTTAAAGGACTCCGGTCGCAGCTGGAGAAGCGAGAAGGAGGTGGAGAGCGTTGAGCACTGCATCTGCCATTGTCCCGCTCTTGCCATAACGCGATATCCCAGTATAAACTCTTATTTCTCAGCATGTCTGGCAGGCATCTGGAATCTGTACACTGGAAAAACCCAACTTCACTGAGAGCCGTAAAACATTCAAAACAAAAAGAATTGTTTCTCTCGATATTGACGGAATTATGTACCTTCTTGTGGTTCAGACCACTAGCCAATATTAATATAGGGTGGGCCATGTAAAATTTGCTTTTTGAATCGGCTATAAAAAAAAACGAATCAATATTTTTTCAAACATTTTTTTTGCGTGACAACGTCTTATAATTCGATTTAGCCGGCTGCGCGCACGAAAAAATGTGTCGTTACCTTGCTCACTTGTCGTTACCTTGCTTATTGTCGTTACCATGCTCATTTGTCGTTACTTTGCTCATTGTCGTTACCTTGAATGAACTGCAAGCGAGAGCGCGGTTCGAACGACAAAGAGCACAATCGGCCCCCGCGTTCGGCAACGTTCGACATCTGGCTCTGTCCTACTTGAGTGAGCATATATATGTATGTATATGTATGTATATGCGCATTTGTATATAAATTCACATATTTGCATATGCCTTCTTCCTGTGTGCATGGTAATGAACCATTTCTCTGTTGAGAATAGGACGATGATAGAAAAAGTAGGAAATGAAAGGGAGTGTTTCGAGTGTAAAGTGTCTTGAAAAAGGCAAATCGATGATGGTGCCTCTTAGTGTTGTTAACTTATTAACGTCTGATGAACAATCGAAATTGAACATATCTTTAATGAATTTGATAAATGTTTCGTCATTTTTCACGTTTGTGTAAATGTAACTTGACCTATTCCATTGCAATTCCTTTGCAATTCCATTTACCTCCTCCTATATATCCATACAAAATATCTATCAAACATATAAAATTAAAATTTTGTTTTGAAAATTGCAACCCTTCCATCAGTATTTTCTTATGACGTTGTCACGTTAAACTATCGTCAGTAAACCGACTTTACAGACAACCTCTTTTTTTATTTTGAAGATTGAACTGTGTCATTTATGAATGAAAAATAATATCGTTCAAATGACTGCCACGATTAGCTTTACAGTAGGCCATTGGATCAACCCAATTTTTAAGCACATTTCCAATTTCATGAATGGCAACTTCGATTTCGATTGATGGCACTTTCGATTGATAAAGGGTGGTTAAGTTTCAAGGGCCGGTGTTGATTTTAAACAAAATACAATTATTTTAGGAAATTATTGTCATTTCTCTTTATTATGATAATACGAGTATAGCTCAATTACGCACAAAAGAAAATATTGACCCAATGACCACCGCGGCCTCGGCGGCACACCTCCGTCTGATGGTCCAAATTTTCGATGACGCTGAGGCATAATTGAGGTTCTATGCCGTTAATGTGCCGAATTATCTCATCCTTTAGCTCTTGACTTGTTGCTGGCTTATCGACGTACACCTTTTCTTTCAAATAACCCTAAAGAAAGAAGTCCAACGGTGTCAAATCACATGATCTTGGCGGCCAATTGACATCGCCACGACATGAGTTTTTTCGGCCATCAAATTTTTCGCGCAAAAGAGCCATTGTTCCGTTAGCTATGTGACTAGTGGCACCGTCCTGTTAAAACCACATATCGTCCACATCCATATCTTCCGATTCGGGCCATAAAAAGTTCGTTATCAACTCTCGATAGCGAACACTATCCACAGTAACTGCCTGACCGACCTCATTTTGGAAAAAATACGGCCCAATGATGTCGCCGACCCATAAACCGCACCAAACAGTCACTCCTTGTGGTCATTGGTTTCTCGGCAATTACTCTTGCCCAAATGCGCCAATCCTGCTTATTGACGAATCCACTGAGGTGAAAATGTGCCTCATCACTGAAGATGATTTTCTTCGAAAATTGGTCATTCACTGTTGCCATTTCCTGACACCATTCTAACCATTGACGACACTTGAAATGGTCAAGACGCCTTAGTTCTTGAGTCAATTGCTCCTTGTAAGGATGTAAATGCAAGTCTATATCCATAAGGTTCATCAACGACGAGCGTGAGAGGTGCAATTGTTGGGCACGACAACGAGTTGAGGTGGACGGCTCTTCAACCACACTATAGCGAGCAGCAGCAATATTTTCTGCAGTACGAGCTGTACGAGCATGCACTGGTGTTTTCACATCTCCTACAGACCCGGTTTGCTCTAACTTTTGCACAATTTTCCCGATTGTACGCACATTTGCACGATTAAATTGACCGAAAAAATCACGAAGTGCGCGATATGCAGTTTGATTTGAACGCCCGTTTTCATAATAAGCCTGAGTAACCTTAACGCGTTGCTCGCCGTGCTTCTTTCCATGATTCAAATTGAATTAGTCTGAGATTGAAAAATGTGAAATAAAATGAAGAAAAAACTTGACATTTAGGTGTGGTTCACATTCAACATCGGCCCTTCAAATTCAACCACCCTTTATAACCGGTCATTGGCTATTTGGCAGGCTTGAGACTAGGAGTTTTCTCCCATGAACATTGCAATAGGAAGAAACAGTGGAACAATTCCTTTGCAATTGTCGAGCCTTAACTAAAATGAGAGCAGGTTGTCTAGATAAGCACTTTTTCAATTCTCTTACAGTACAATCTGGCGTTGGGATTAGACCAATCCTGCGCTTCATAAGAGGCTCAAAACAGTTTCATGAAGATAAATAAACAAGATTCCCGTGTCGCACAGTCGCAGTGTCACAAGGGACCTGTAAGTTCTAAGTGAGTTGGTCGTACGGACCGCCTAACAGCATAACCCAACCTAACCTAAGTAGTTAAATACTCGCAAACTGCAAAAAATGGGTACATCATCGATCAAAAGTATGCCCAGCAGCGGTGTGGCAAGCTAGAGGTGGCGGCACTGCATAGTAAGTTGAGTGAGAGGAAAAATAGTTTCAAATATTAAATTGATTGTTTTTTAAATTTTATTATATTTATAATAAAAAACAGAGTTATTAGTTTTACCTTTAATTTGACGCTCTTAAATTGGTGTGTTAACAATACTATGTATGATCAGCTTTTGTGTACCTGCCACAAGTATCTATCACTCATCCATTCTTCTGCCATCAGCAATGCGACAAGTAGCATAAAAGCCAATCTAGGCAAAAGCAAGAGTGTTGTATGACCTGAGGACCCGCTTAACCTTAGCAGCCATGCAAAGCACATAAAAAAAACAATAAAAAAGCTAAGAGATAAACAAAAGTGTATTTTTCTTTTTCTTTCTTTGCGAATTTTTCCACCTTGATGAGTTTCCTAAGCTGCGCACTTGCTAGCGATGTGTGTGTTTGCCTGCGCTTGTCGTCTTCTCAACTGCTTCCGGCTGCCGGGATGAAGGCTTTCGTTAATGGCGAAACTTGTTGCAATGTGACACAAACACCAAACACACTCACACGCACACACACACTTGCACTGGCAATGGCAAACATTTGCACGAAATCAGCAATGGACATGTGCGTACAAATACAAATAAGCCAAAACAACTGGCAATTGCGCCTTGAATTATGCAAATGTTACACAATGGCGCACAGCCAGCAGCAAGGCAACACATAAAAGCACGCACACACACACACGCACGCTTGTTCCACTGCTTGTAAGTACAAAAGTGTTGGTGTTGGTGTTGATGTGCGTTTGCGTTCGAGTTTGCCTAACCAACAATGTGTGAGCATCGAACACATTGTGAGTATTAGTTGGTGCGGCTGTGTGATTGTTGTTGCTATTTTTGCTATGGCCTAAGTATTTGTCTATTTTCATTTGATGGCTTGTTTGCCTGCTTTTAGTCGCTAACTTTTGCCATTTACCTAGCAATTTGTGCAATCCAATCACACAAAAACACAGTTACACCAACATATACACACACTAGCGCACCGATATCTATGCATATGGCGTATAAAACACACACACACACATACACGCATGCATTACACCTTTGTTTACTTCTGCTTTTTTGCATTTACAGCCTGTTGCGGTTTTAATTTGTAGCAAATAAATTCCATTTACTATTTGCTTCTTTTCAATTTTCAGTTTGGAAATTCTATTTTGTGGTTCAATAAAGTGAAAATATTTGCAGGACCACATTTGCTGTAGCAGCGTGCAACATAGTTGCGTATTGCCTCGGTAGTGATAGAGTGATAGTTACATATCAATCATGATTTACTAAATTGAAATTTCCAACAAAGCCTGGCTGAAAAGATGAAAATGATTAGATTAGAAATTAAGAGGCATTTGTTTGATATGTGCAATTTTTCAACTGGCAGAAAGAAAGCAAACTTCATTTTGCAATTAATCGAATAAGGAGTGATGTATGCATATGTATGAGTATACGTAAATGCCTTAGAATATATTCTATGAAAGGCACTGAGTTTAATATCAGCTAGGAGATGCTTTGTTAAAGACTTCCACATTGCTGACATTGACAACTGCAGCATCGAATTTCGGTATGAATTCTTCTTTTAATTAAGAAATTTTCTTTGAATGGATATCAAAACTGCATCTTCTGCTTTATAAATCTAAAAGCATTATATCAAATTAAATCCATCTATTCAGACTAGGAAGACCGGCTGCGGGTTGGCTAAGAGAAGTGAGAAGTTAATAGCTCTAATAAGAGAGAGAGGGAGATAGAGAGAGAGAAGAGAGAGAGAGAGAGAGAGAGAGAGAAAGAAAGTAGATAGCCCCTGATAAACACCTACCTCAACATGAATGTACGATAAATAAATAAAGCTAAATGATTGAAAATAATACGGACTACCAAACAGGTTTGTTACTATAGGTAGGTAATGATGTATGTACATTATGTGGACTATTTGCTTAACCCTGCTACTACGTTAGGGTCTTTTGATGACCCAAATTGCCTATAACATCACCGTATTTCTAACTGGTGGGATATATTTGAAAGTTCTTACTACTCATTGCATCAATTGTTGAAATATATTGAATTCAATTAGTTTTATCACCATTTTAGGCTTAGAAAATTGTTTATTGCAAGTGCTTACGCATATCATGTTCGGGTCATTTTATGACCCCTATCATATTTATAAAACGAACCCTATCATATTTGCAGAGTCATCGACTTGAACACCTCTCTGTTGTGAATGCTGGAATGCGTTTACAGTTATAATTTTTGTATTCAATAACAACGAAACCAAATACTTTCAGTTCTGTGCTAAATATTGTAGTGATCAGTTGCTATTGTAAATCTAAGTTTATAGACGACAGATTTTGATAAAACATGGAATCCAGACTAGTTCATACTAGTATTTATACGGTCAAATTCGTTGTTGTATTTACTTGGCCATAATATCAGCGTGGACAAATGACTTAGCATGACATTGGTGAATTCTTGAGTGACCTTGAAGACGATGCAAGTGATGATTGTGATGCTAATTTTGTACTTGAGGAAGACGTATGTTTATCTTCAGAACAATCCATTTTCAGTGGCACAGAAGCCTTCACTTCATTGACCGTAACTAACAGCACAGAAGTTTTTGATAAAGATCGGATGATAAAGTGGACAACAATACCTTCTTTGCAATGTCTAAGTCGTGCAGCAAGTGAAAATATTCTTCACGGAAAACCTGGAGTGACTTCTTATGTTATTCATCGTATTTCAAAAATTCGTGACACTTTTGATGTATGCCTTACAGAAGCTATGAAAAGGGATATAATTCACTACAGCAATTTGCAAGGAAGTGCTGTTTTGGAAAATTTTCAAGCTATAGATGCTACTGAGTTCGATGCTTACCTGAGACTTCTTATGCGTATTGGTATTTATTTACAATATATTTTTCCTATTATAATTGTATAACGGACATATTATTATTTTAGGAGTCTACCGGTCATACGGTGAAAGTCTTAACTCCCTGTGGGACGAGTTTCATGGACGTCCGTTTTTGAGAGCAATCATGTCTTTGGAGCGATTTAGCAATATTTCTCGTGTACTAGCATTTGACGATAGGCAAAGAAGAAGATCAGAACAAAAAGGAGATAAACTTGCTCCTATGCGCACATTTTATGAGCAATGTACTCAAAACTTGCAGCTGCCTTACGTTCCAAGTGCTAACATAACGATTGACGAACAGCTTATTCCGTTCCGAGGTAGATGTCCTTTCAAAGTATGCATTCCAAGTAAACCTGGGAAATATGGCATGAAAGCGTGGATAGCAGCGGATTCTGACATCGCATTTTGCTTACTATAATATACTTGGGCAAAGTAGGAGACAATGTTGAAAGGAATCAAGGCGAACGGGTTGTTCTAGACTTAGTGTCTTCATACCGTGGACGAATTGTGACCACCGATAATTTTTTTACGAGTCATAACCTTGCATTAGAACTGCTAAAGCAGAAAATTACTATTGTTGGCACAGTAAGGAACAACAAACGTTTTCTGCCGGTTCATGCAACATCACAAGAATTGCGTAAGCTTCCAATACACTCCCGTAAATTTTTTTTTTTTTCATGAAAAAGAAACTGTAGCTTTGTATGTGTCTAAAAAATACAGAATGATTTATTTGCTTAGCACCCTTCACCATAATAGCAACATTTTGGAAGATCATCCAAAAAAATTCCGGAAATAACTGAATACTACAACTCGACAAAAGATGGAGTCGACACATTGGACCAAATGGTTCGTACATATTCGAGCAGAAGGAAAAGCAATCGGTGGCCAGTTGCCCTGTTTTCTAATTTATTAGATATTTCTGCTCTAAACGCTTTTATAATATGGACCGAAATATATCCTGAATGGCAAAAAAATAAATTGCACAAAAGGCGCCTATTTTTAGAGCATCTCGGTAAAGTTTTAGCTTAAGAACATATCAAGGGGCGTAGTCGGCTTCCTCGCGCAGAAGCCTCTGCGTCATTGGTACGAAGAATTCGAGAAGAAGACAGTGCATCACCATCTACGAATTCGCCTTCTCCAAAACGAAAATGCGCTAGTAAACGGAAAAGGTGCAAATTTTGCTCGTCGTAAAAGGAAAAATATACCTTTACTGAGTGCATAACTTGCAAAAAACCTGTTTGTCCGTCACACTCACACAACCACTCTAACGACGACATATTGTATTGATCACAAGCCTTAAAAATATTTTTGAACTGTACAAATTTGAATTTTCTCAATAAAAAATGTGGGATTAAAATAAGACCCGAACGTAACATGTGTATTTTTTTTATTCTAACATAGTAGCAGGGTTAAAAAGGGGCATGTGATTTTTGCATAGAGAATAAAGCTGGTGAATGAAATGTATAACTTTATTCCAGAATTCGCTACTCCTACTAATATCCTTTGTATTATAATTCAAAAGCAGGCAATTTAAGGGGACAGATACCTGTAAACGGCCATATTTTCCCTAATTTTCATTAAAATTATTTAAAATGAAGAAGTCAATATATTTTTTTTTCAAAATTGGCATACAGTTCATTTATTCATTTAAATAATATAAAACTTTTTTTTTTAATCATTTAAAATGGCGGTTGTATCTACACTCTTCCAGGAAGGTCGCAGCGGGGCTTCTCAATCGGCGGGCATTGTAGCATCGGCGTCACTGACCCGAATACAAAAAACCAAAAATTGTTTTGTTCATTAATGTCATAATTTCTATATGAATTAAACAAAAATGAAAAGAAGAAATTCGCAGAATAAGATGCTTAAAAAAAAATGGATTTTGGGCCGAATTTTCCTACTATTTTTGCTTCGAAAAAATAATTTTTTCGAAAAATTTTGCGAAAAATTGTAAATTCACATAGAAAGAAATATCGTAAAAAAGATGTGAGCAAAATTTCAGGGAGATCGGTAAATAACATTTCGAGTTATCGTGTACGCCCACTTGAAAAATACAGTTTTGAGAAAAACGCGTGTAAAGTTTGAATACAACGTAACTATACCTCTTCCAGCGCTCGAACGCAAATAATAGAGTCGTCACGGTTGACGATCTATAATATAAGAAATACTTAAATTTACGTTCTAAAATTTTTTTGATATATTCTTATAGGATCATATTAACATTTTATAAAAAACAAAAATTTTATTTTTCGAAACTCTACAGGTATCTGTCGCCTTAAGAAAGTAATACTTCTTACTACTCTCGGTAGTCTAGCGTAAGTGATCTGCCTGTCGTAAAGCACGTTTCTCGTACTTTTGCAAACTTACCTACTTTCCTAGTTTCTCATAAAAAAAAAAATGGTAATAATAATAATTCACTCCTCAACCCCAACAAAACCTTATCCTTAGAATCCTTACTCTTGCACAAAAAGTCAGTGCATTACTTGCATTGTAGCTGCTAAAACAAGCAAAAACAAAACAAAATAAAAAGATACAGTTACACATTGCAACAGTGGCGCCAGCAAGAGGAAGCGGGCAATCGCGGTAATAGCGCAGACTCGCCAAATTTAGCGAAGTTCTCAATCATCTGTGTGCTCCTTCTGGCAGATAAATGTAAAACACAGATGGCGCTCCAAGCAGTAAAAAGGTGTTGATCCTAAGCAACGACAGGTGGGCATTCCCACTACTTAGGACTGGTAGCCGCAGGCCAATCACCTATCCTGTCAGAAATCAAATAGATTAACGAAACCAACGCAAGACTGAGCCTTGTCGAGACCCTATGCTCCCGTGTGGAGTGAATAATGAAAAAAAGCGTATTATTTCTCTGAACTCTAATCCTTAACAGACACATTCCGGAATTGCGTAAGTTGCTTATTGAGTGATCCCATGTCGTGTTTCGGATTTTTCGTTGGATTATTTGTTGGCTTGAGTATAAGTAAATAAATATAATGAGAAAAAATATAATTGGAATAAGAAGTAAACGGAAAATTTAAATAAAAAAATTTATAGTTTTGTGATTTATTCATATTCGATGTTGAAAAGTAAACAATCCTCGATTCATTTGAAAAAAAAAATAAAAATTCAAACAAAAGAAACTTGTAAAAAAATATTTCTAAGCTTTTTATTGTTCTCATTAATAGCTGAGATTATGGCCAATAAATCCTGAAAGCTTTTTAGTGGGATATCCATAAATTTTTCAGTTATTTTCAAATACGAGGGGAGTTCAATAAGTAGGCGTGTTAGAAATGAAGACAACATTTTTTCCAATTTTTTTTTGTATTTGTCAACATAGTCCCCTTTTAGAAAGATATACTTCTCCCAACGCTCCGGCCATATTTTTAACCACTCCAAAAAATAGGATTTGTCGAACTCTCCAAAATATGATTGTGTTTCGGCGATGACTTACTCGTCTGAACTAAATTTTTTTTCCTGCGAGCCATTTCTTCATGTTAGGGAACAAGAAAAAATCGCAGCGAGCCAGAGAGCATGAATACGGGGCATGTGGCAGCAATTCACAACGCAATTCATGCAGCTTGGCGGCGAGAACTCCGGAGGCAAGTGCAGGTGCGTTATCGTGGTGAAAGAGCTACTTCTTTTTCGCCAAATGCTGCCTTGCATCCTTTAAGTTTTTGTGAAAGCGGTCCAATAGCTCACTGTAGTATTGTCCAGTGATCGTTCTTCCGTTTTCTAAAAAAAATCCATGATGATGACGCCGTTAGCATCCAAAAAAATCGTCGCCATGACCTTTCCGGCCGATGGGACTGTCTTCGACTTCTTTGGAGCAGATTCACCGCGAGAAATCCATTGTTTTATTGTTGCTTAGTTTATGGGATGTAATGCTGAATCCAGGTTCCATCAACGGTGACAACTCGACGTAAAAATTCCCTTGGATCTAGCTTAAATTGCTCCAAACACTGCTTCGAAGTTAATAGCCGTATCCGCTTGTTGTCCAAGGTGAGCTATCGCGGCACCCATTGGGTTGGACATTTCTTTATCGCCAACTTATCATGTAAAATATTAATTGCCGTTTCAGCCGACACACCTATGACCTTTGTTACGTCGCGCCATTTCGTTCGTCTATCAGCGAGAATCATATCGTGGACTTTTTGAATGATTTTCTCGGTAACCACGTCTGCCGTCGCTCCTTATCAAAAACGGATGTTCGCCCACATTTAAATTCGTTGAACCATTGAAACGGAAATTTGTACAAAAATATTGACATAGGATCTTAGTGCTTATTCAAGACCTTCGCCGGCACCACTATTCCCCGGTATTTCATTCATTAAAGTACATTATTTAAATCTACACCGTGAGAACGTCCCACAGATAAAATCCGCCAAACAGTTGAACAGTCAATTAATGAATACCTAATTATTGAGAGCGCCGAAATAGCGATGTTGAAGACTGTTCCGCAACCCTTTGGGCTACAGCAGCAATAATCTCAACAGAAAATCAATTTTTGGCATACTAGTCCCTTTTCTATTGAGGATGGCTCCATATGTAGAAGTCCACGCAAGAGGGAAAAGTTACTGATCATCATTCACTTGGGAGTGGCCAGGACGATTCTTCTTTATATCGTTCAAGCAGCTCACAACGTCCGGTATTAGCTCACGTATCCTCTGGGTAGCTTCCGAACACCCGTTAGGGAGTGAGCTAACGTGAAAAGGCGAAGCATTCCAGGATAGCTGGCTGTGCGTTGGGTTTGGGACCCGCCACTTAAAAGGATAAGACCTCCCTATACTGATGACGACCACAGCAAACGAACTAAGGAATACGATTTGAGGGCATGCACCTGGAATGTCCGCTCTCTTAATAGGGAAGGTGCATCTGCCCGGCTGGTTTATGTCCTCGTGAGAGTAAAGGCTGACACACTGCCATCCAAGAGATGCGATGGACGGGGCAAGGTAAGAAAAACATAGGACCTTGCGACGTCTACTACAGCTGCCATGTAAAGGAGCGCAAATTTGGTGTTGGATTTGTTGTGGGAGAGAGACTCCGTCGCCAAGTACTGTCGTTCACTCCGGTGGACGAGCGTCTCGCAATAATCCTCATCAAAGCCCGCTTTTTTAACAGCTCGCTAATTTTCGCCCACGCCCCGACGAAAGAGAAGGACAATGTGACCAAAGATTCCTTCTATGAGCGCTTAGAACGTTCCTATGAGTGCTGCCTCCGCCACGACATAAAAATGGTGATTGGGTGGGCAAGGAGTGAATTTTTGGTCTCACAGTCGGAAAATTTAGCCTGCACAACGAAACATCCGGTAACGGACAGAGGCTGATCGATTTCGCCGGGGCCCGAAACATGGTAGTCTTCAGCACCAGATTCCAGCGTAAGGAGATTCACCAAGCTACCTGGCTGTCTCCTGATCGAAAAACGCGAAACCAGATCGATCATGTTGTGGTAGATGGAAGACACGCTTCTAGTGTATTATATGTAAGTACCATCCGAGGACCCAAGATCGACTCGGATCATTACCTTGTTGCAGCCAAACTGCGCACACGCCTCTGTGCAGCAAAAAACATACATCTACCTACGCAAGGAAGGTTCAACATCGAAAAGCTGGAATCACAACAGACAGTCAGAAGATTCCCCACTCGACTCTCACTCCTGCTCTCAGAGAGTTCTGCCCAACAAACCGCAATGGAGCAACATTTCTCGTTCTCTGCGAACCGCCGCCGGAGAAGAAATCGGATTTCGGCGAGCCCGAAAAAACAGTTGGTACGACGAGGAATGTCATGCTGCCGCAAAACGAGCCATATGGGATCGCTACAAAAAGCTAAAAAGGAAGAGAGACATATTATCTGAAAAACGAACCGAGAGGCCGAAATACGTGAGTGCCAGGAGCTTGAAATGCTGGCCAATAGGAACAACGCCCGAAAATTCGCAGCAATACGCCTAAAAGTCTAGATTGCCCCATGATTCCTCAAGCCTGTGAAGGTCGAGCAAGTGGACCATAGCTTTAATACAGCGAATAAGGTCTTTAAGGCTGAACTCGTTAGGAGCACAATACATTAACCCCTTAAGTGGAAATGACGAGTGTCACCCGCAAACAATATCTGTGCCAAATTCGACATTGGCGTGCTATACCCGCCAAAGCAGTAGTAGTAAATTTAATAAACTTAAAAACAACCATTATAATATTTTAGTTTTATTTTCTGATAACACCCGCACAGAGTTGCATTAAATTTAAATAGTCTGAGCACGCATGTTTCTTCGCAATTAAATCGTAAGGCAAAGGGTTAAGGGGGTTTCGTTGGTTCAAAAAATCGATTTATTTTTCTTTGGGTTATTAATTTCTACAACATCTCAGGAATATTATCCTAAATTTTCAAGTCGATCCGAATAATAAATTCGGAGATACAGCCTTTGGAATGTGTGCGCTCCAAGCCACTTTTATTGTTACTCAAAACTGTAAACGCGTTTTTCTCGGAACCGTATTTTCAAAGTCCGTTGTCAAATGTTCTCGAAAACTACTCAACCGATCTAGATGAAATTTTACACAGGTGTTCGAAATACAATTTACTTGTGCTTAAACGAAGGATTTTGTTTTTTGTTTTTCAATTACAACTATTTGAAAAAAAAAATGTCAAGTAAATTTGACCGAAATTTTCATTTTTTTGGAAAAATGTCTGCCAAAATTCCAATTTTCACTTTTTTTCTTTCCTTCGTTCAAGCACGAGTTTATGGCCTTAACTAAAACACTTATTTTTGTTTTTTCATTTGTGATTAGCCCGTCAGCAGTTATGCTGACAACGCGGTCGCACCTTTTTTTCGAGGGGTCACCGGAAATGACGTCACAATCGAGGAGTTTTAATTTATTTTTTTTTTTGAAAATTTCATAAATTATTCTTTAAATATGTATCTATAAGACAGAAATAAGTTTGAATTAAATAGATAATTTTTTACATAGAAAAAAAAAAATTGAAAATAGGCCTTTTTTTACCCGAGGAAACCCATGTAACCCCTTTAAAAATTGAAGCATAATTGTTTATTTTTGATTATATCAACAATAGCCCTAATTTTTAGTTTCACTTCAGTTTCTAGGATCCAGAGAGCAACTGTTAAAACTGTGCGCCAATGGTAAAAATAAATTCAGCAGAAGTTTGGTCTATGTGGAATGCCAAGGAACATTTTAGACAGCCGAAGCTTATGTAGATAGTAGTCATAGTGCTTATGCTGCCTAAGTCGGTTAATCCCAGTCTTGTGCGTGATTGAGCTGCACCCTATTGCCGGCTGCGGACCAATGAATTTCTCCACCAAGCTAGTTCTTTTAAATGCTTCTTTATTTCTTTTTATTATTTCGAGGCGCCCATATAATTGTAATATTGTAGTACATAGTTGTACCCGCCAGTCTGTATATGTCCTCGCACGTTATTTTGAAATTTTCCCACATATCCGAGGTGACTTTGGTAACTGTCTATCCGACTATTTCAGAAGCAAGAAGCACTCAAATGTTTACAGTTTGAATGTTTACGATTTTCAACTAATAGTAATAAGGCAAAGCCGACCTAATAATTTGCACCAAAAGTTTAAATTTTACTTCAATTTAAAAGTTTTTTATAAAACATGTACGTGTATTTGAAAAGAGGCAACATGTTTTCAAATAAGGGAGCCGATTTGTCAAGAGGAAGCGAGAAAGTTGCTTACTTACCAAACCTTCTATAATTGAATCATCGGCACTATCGCCTAACTGACGCCTAACTTTTGAATGATATTTGGTTTGAGTATTCCCTTCATATGCCATTTGTACGCTAGACGTCTCTTAACAGATTTCATTTTTGTTGCTGCAAAACTAATTCCGTTCTTGAAACCAAGCTATGTTTTTTTTAATTAACTTCTCATTATTTTCTTTATTGTGTTACCAAAACGCTCTGGATTTATATTTGGCCAAGACCGATCACTTCAGCCGCATTACCTGAAAACGTATGGGTTATGTTTTACGTTTTTACGACAATAAGAAGCATTTGAATCTTCATAACATGAAATTTATCATGAAGAATACATATGCATATATGTATGTGTATGTAAATGTATGTATATTTACGCATATATCCATAAGTTTTTAAGCCAGTGCCTTTACTCCTTTTCGAAATTCCTAGTTAATTAACTGTTTATTCGCACTCAAACGATTATCCAATTGAGGAATTGCCTCTTATGTGTGCCGCCCTGTGACTAACATTGATTTCCTTTGCATTGAGTAAACTAATATGAATACGCATGGATGTGTACTTATGTGGATTATGTAGATACTAGCGCACACATACATACATACTTACATACATACTTACATCATAATGCGGTCAAAAGTGCGCTTCACAGAGTTGAAAGTGGAAGTCTGTTAGAGCGAATGCAAGTAAACAGATGTACGATGCTTTTATACACAGTGCATAAGTGCATAGGGTATTACTAATTTATGTTAGCTATCAAAGTCTTAGGCACCAAAATGAGCTAGCGTGGCTCTTCACCTATCGGAAGATTTATAATTTTGCCAAGGGCATCCAACGACAATCATATTTGACACTTGTGAACTAGACAACTCGGGGTCGATTCATGTTCTGTTTGAGGCACCTTTCTGGTCTAGAATTTCGAAAAAAATGGATTTTTTTTCATGTTATGACGGTAGACATGACAAGACAAACTGATTTAGCTGCATGCCAGCGCCGGATCACACGTTGCTAAATTGGTCCAGAAATCCAGAAATATTAAGAGGGACTGAATTGTGAAACCTTGCCTCACCCATCGTACTCAAAAGACACTGCACCTTCGGATTACCATCTGTTTTGATCACTGCAATCAGCCGGTTCACTTCTTACGAGAGCCTCGCAAACTGGCTCAATGAATGGTCAAAAGTCAAAAGAACTCGAATATTTCGTCAGAGTATACTGCCTGAAAGATGGAGTAAAATTGTAGCTTCCAATGGCACATTTATTAATATTATTATTGATTGGCTGTTTGTCCACTGCGACCTGAATAGATCTATTGTCCAGCCATGTAGCCTACTCAAACAGTTTTAGGCTGTTTAAATGCAAATAAATCCTAAAACTGCTATAGGCTTAATTTTTACCAGGAAGTTTGGATCTACAGCCCCATTTCGCAGGTAATTTAGTCTGCATCGTGCCACTGCTGGGCAGTCACATAGAACGTGTTCTGCATTTTCTTGTGCTGCTTTGCAGAGTCTACACGAATCGTTTTCTATCGCACCTATATTCTTCATGTGATAATTAAGTTTACAGTGTCTTGTTAGTAGTTCAGTATAAAGTTTTATGTTCTGCTTAGATTAAGGATTGCTTCGGCCTTTATCCGTTCCGGGTCTATGAGTCTTTTTGAATGCCCCATGAGCTCTCCAGTAATCGATAGGCCTCGTTGTTTCTGCTCACCCAGAAAAGCACTTTTGAAGCTTTTATTTCCCCGCAGAAACGTTCAGGACCTATGAAGGGAGTGTATGCCCCCTATTTCACTAAAGTGTCCGCAATTTCATTCCCTTCATGTCCCGGAACCCACATCAAGGTAACAAAGTTTCTTGATCCTAGGGTGTTGAGGATTTTAAAACATTCCCAGACCAACCTTGATTGGAACTATCCAGTGATATTAGAGCTGCTTGACTGTCAGAGAGAATGTTAACATTGGCACCGCGCATGCCTCTCCGTAGACATTCTCTGGTACAGAGCTCTAGGGAGTGGACCTCCGCCTGGAAAATGGAAGTGGTTTTTCGCATTGCAATTTTTGTTTTTGATATGTGGTCCGAAAATTCCAGCCTCAGCAATGTCTTCCATTTTGGACCCATCAATAAACCACAACTGTCCGCCTTGTTTTAAGAATAGTTCATTGTTTCTCCACGCTTCGCGGTTCCTAATGACCACTTTGAATTGTTTGGATAATTCTACTTTCCTTTTCATCTTGTCGTGAACTGTCACGGAGAGTTCAGAATTGAACACTTACATGTCTTGTAAGATTTCCTTCTGTAAGATGGA
>JAYXIM010050033.1:0-10041 GCA_037575425.1 Anastrepha fraterculus
CACCTTTCTACTATCTCCTGCTCTTCTGTAAGTATATCACCATTTTTGTTCTTGCATATATTTGCCCTTGGTTGAAATCCGCGCTTTTCTGCCTTAACTTTGCTATAAAATTTGCGGGTTTGCTTGTAGTTGAAATTTATGCACAGGTTCTCTATCTCCTTTTTCATGGAATGGTTTGAAATTTTTATGAAATTTAAAAAAAATTAAATGAATGAAATGATGAAAAATATTTTGATAAAAACTAACTAAAATTAAGTACGTAATAAATAAATGCTCCAAACGTATCAACAAGCCCAAGTGCTATAGTTATTTGACGCACTGTGCATGTATGTGTGTATAACTCGTTTCAGCGTCGAACTGTCAACAAACAAACTACATACCATTGAATTTTCCATATTTATTTTTTTATCCTGTTTTTTTGTTTTGGCTTTAAACACTTCAATCACTCAAACCATAAAATTAGCGCCCACAAAAGCTGCAGCACCAACAGCTGTTGCACATTGTGCGCAAGCCACGCCGCCACACTTGACACCACCCGCAATCATGCCACGCATCACCACCATACCACCCCCAACCACTCACTCCGCAACCCTTAACGATAATGACGCAGCAATTAATTTGCAATTAAATCGATGCATTTGCAATTGCAAAATCGAAATCGCCAACAACAAGCAAAACAAAAGGCAAAGGCAATAACAACAACAACAACAACCACAACAACAACATCCCCAGATCCACACATTTGTACGCGCAAAACAATAATGCCTTTGTGCAACAATTGCTCTCGACCGCGCACCCTGCAACCACGTCAAGTGAGCGTAGATAGGCACGCATACACTAATACCCGAACACACGTAAGTACGCATGTGTGTGTGTGTATGTACAGTGTGTGCTCACAGAGCTGGCAAAATCGTAGTGTAGCCTTTGTGGCTAATTGTTTATTTGTTTCGGTGGGTATGTTTGTGTGTGCAATGGGATAGCAAATGCAACAGCTGCGCGCTGGACATATGCAAAAGCGCGCACACACACACTCACATATGAGTATTCTCGTATAAATTTGTACAACGAAAAAGTTGATGATGCAGTCAGTAGCAGCAAAAAAAAAGAAAGCTTTTCGACAAAACAAAGCGGCTATGAAAAAAATGTAATTCGCTCTTCTGCCACTGCACATGCAACACTGCGTCACATCGCCACACACACACACACACATGCAACGAATGGTTTAACAAATTACTTATGTGTGGAGCGCTTGACGCGCTATTTGTGTGCGCTTGGTGGTTATTCAATTAAAAATTACTTTATTTGTAATTAAATTGTTGCTACCAGCCGGCAAACGTATACCGTTTCATATACAACATAAATACTTACTTATATATATACTTATTGTACTTATGTGCACTTGCAGAGGGGTATTTCCATAAAGTCCACGCTAGCGGATGACTTTAGAGTAAAATAAATCATATGGAAATGGGAGGGACTAATAAAAAATGTTACATGGCTGAAAAAAATAATTAGAGACACCTAAAACCCCAGTGCTGGGAAAGTTGTTGAAAAGGAGGTGATATCGGACGTGATAATAAACCGAATTGGTTTCAGGGTACATCTAAAAATGGGCAAAACTCTGCGGCTCATGTGAGGTTTTTCCTCGAAATTTTTTTAAACCAAACTCAATTTTTGCGTGGTACCACCAATTCATATTTAATGGGAAGCAAATTTTAGCTGATTTCCTTTGAAATAAAGCATCAATCGTGACAGATTTTTCCCTAACAAAATATTTTAGTAACAACTTACACAGCTCACGAAAAATCTATAGTACTTCAATATTTTACATATTTTCTCTTTGTCTTTAATTCTGAATAATTTTTTGTTAAAACATAACACATTTTGGTGCAAATTTCATATAAAACAAAGTATCAAACTTTGTAGAAAATTTATAAAATCTTGAAAAATGTACATCAAACTTTTTAATAAAAATTAAAAAATAAAGTTTGGGTATGCTATTTTATAGACCAATAAATTTTCATGTTACAAAGGAGAATGGCTCCATATACAGAAGTCCACGCAAAGGGGGAAAGTTACTGGTTGCCATTCACTTGGGAGTGGCCAGAATGATTCTTCTACAAATGGTGCAAGCAGCTCACAACTTCCAGGACTAGCCCAAGTATCCTCTGGGTAGCTTACGAACACTCGTTCGGGAACGAGCCAACGTAAGAAGGCGAAGTATTCCAGGATAGCTGGTTGTGCGCTGGGTTTGGGACCCGCCACGTAAAAATCACCCCCAATGAAAACACGAACAAAGCCGCGAATGAGAGCTTCATGTACTGATGACTACTGCAAACGAACTAAGGATAACAATTTGAGGGCATGCACCTTGAAAGTCCGGTCTCTTAAAGAGGAAGGTGCCTCTGCCCGCCTGGTTGATCTCCTCATGAGAGTCAAGGCTGACATCACTGTCATTAAAGAGCTGCGATGGACAGGGCAAGACAGGAAAAACTTAGGACCTTACGACGTCTACTGCAGCTGCCCTGTAAAGGAACGCACAATTGGTGCTGGATTTGTTGTCGGAGAGAGACTTCGTACTGTCGTTCACTCCAATCGTCTTGGTGAGGAGGAGAACGGTGCGATCAAAGATTGCATATATTAGTGCTTGGAACGTTCCTAGGAGCGCTGCCCCCGCCACGACATAAAAATCGTGCTTGACGGCTTTAATGTCAAGATGGTTGGTTGCCTGGTTAGAGTGGTGATTAATCCAGAATCCAACTGGCGCTTCCGCACCATTTTGTTGCCACATCTTCGTTACCAACTTGTTTACCAGTTATTTACAGCAAGACTATATCCAGTCTGTGCGGTTTAGGAACTTTATTAGGTTGTTGACGTCTAAGCCAGACAGTTGCTCGAGACTCTCGAACAGCGGTTTACCCAAGGATAACATTCTGTCCTTTCATAGGGCAGGGCATTCTCACAGGATATGGAATATTGTTTCCTTTTTCTCCGGTTATTTACAACTATGACAGTATGTGTTGTGAGGGATGCCCATTTTGGCGGCTTGTTCTCCGATAGACCAGAAGCCAGTTATGACTGCCGTTAGTTTACAGGCGTCCCGTCGTTTCATGTTTAACAATGTCGACGATTGCTTGAGGTTGTAGGTGGACCATAACGTCCTGTTGATTTTCCATTTCGTCTGGTATCTCCATCTACAATCTGCAATTCGAAGGTATTTTAGGAAAATTGCACTCTTGACTGCACCTTATGGTGTGAATACCGGTGCTGCAAGAACGTTATTCATGGCAGATCCCCCTCTTGCCAGTTCATCAGCTTTTTCGTTACCTTCTATGTTCCGGTGTCCCGGGACCCAGATTAAGGTTACTTTATAGTTTTTACTTAAGGTGGTAAGGCTTTTTCTACTTTGCTCCACCACTTTAGAGGTTGTTTCAGCCGAATCCAGTGCTGGATTGCAGCTAACTACTTTGCACTGGGTGAAAGTGAAAGAGTTTGTCCGTTGATATTTGGTACCTTGTATGTGGTCGTAAACAGCATAAGTTCTGTTTTACGCTGGTTTAAACTTACGCCACATCCTGTAGCCCCAGAGTTAAGCTCGCCTAACGCCCTTTGGATGATCCCACTGATCGTATTGGAGCACAGTTCTGACATCATTAGCACCACATCATCAGCGTACGCCACCGCTTTTAACTCACCTCTATTAAGTTTTATTAAGATTTTGCTGTTCACATATCCAAAGAAGTGGAGATAATATTCCCCCTGTGGATGTCAAGATGGGCAAAGAGGAAATGTTTGGTCACAAAATCGGGAAAATTCAGCCTACACAACGAATCATCCGCTAACGAACACAGGCTGATCGACTTCGCCGGGGAGCCAAACATGGTAGTCTGCAGCACCAGAAACCAGCATACAAAGATACACCCAGCTAACTGGTTGTGTTCTGATCGAAAAGCACTAAACCAGATTGATCATGTTACGATAGATGGAACACACGATTCTAGTGTTTTAGATGTACGTAAGATCCGAGGACCCAACATCGACTCGTATCATTACCTTGTTGCAGCCAAACTCCGCACACGCCTCTGTGCAACAAAAGACGTACATCTACCTACGCAAAGAATGTTCAACATTGAAAAGCTGCAATGACAACAGACAGCCAGAAGATTCGCCACTCGACTCTCACTCCTGCTCTCAGAGAGTACTGATTCCCAACAAACCGGAATGAAGCAACATTTCTCGTTCGCTACGTACCGCCGTTGAAGAAGAAATAGTAATTCCGGCCAACCTGAAAAAACAATTGATACGACGCGGAATAAGATGCTGCCGCATAAAGAAAGGATGCCGCTTATCGCCGCTGCGATCGGGCGCAACGCGCGGCATATGGGATCGCTACTGGGAGCTGAAAAAGGAAGAGGAGGAAGTAACCACAGGCCGAAAAACGAGTGTGCGAAGAGCTTGAAATGCTGCAAACAGGAAAAACACCCGAAAATTGTACCGGAAAGTTCGGAGGCTGACAGAATTTTTCACGACTGGAGCGTTTTTCTGTAACAATAAAGGCAACGATCTGGTGAATGGCATCCAGCGCGTGCTTTACTTATGGACGGAACACATCTCGAACTTGTTAAACAGTGACAGCTACGCTTGTCACAGAGAAAATTTGGAAATAATGATTATATTAATAGCTGCGGTGCGCGTTTTCCTGGAAATACCCATATATGCACACATACCGGTACAGATACAGAGATTCCGCATCAGCAAAATGTTCGAATTTTTCGATTTCTCTTCTCCCCTTCAATGCTGTGTCGCATTTCTGTAGTGCTTCACCGGCATTTTGTGTTGATAAAATCATTTTTAACTTGTTTGTTTCGATTGTTTGAAATTTTTTCAATCAAACAAATGATTTCGAATGAATGATGAGCACTTTCAATGGCTCAATGATTGTGAAAATGGTTGGCTCTCACTTATCAAGTAATTGTAAGTAAAATACACTCACACACATGCCGTAGAAGCCACTCAGTTATTTAATGTGAAAGTGAGTAAGTATGTGCGGTTAGATATGCGTTACGCTACCACAAATTCGAAGGTAATTGTGTACGACTATTGAATGTTTGATTTAAATAAAATTTAGAAGCATAAGCAATTATTTGCTTATTGCGCAAATGATGCATACTCGTGGAGGAATGGCTTACTATGGTAAGAGAAATTTAAGTTGCTTTGAGGGGCAATCAACAAATAATAATAAGCTGGTACGTAAAATGAGCTTAACTAACTAAAGTACTGTAGTATCACTTCCATGAACCCTGCATATATGTAAATAGGGGAATAGGGAACCTGCATATATGTATATCAGGAAGGCAAACCCATTTAAAAGTAAGTAGTCGATGGGTGAAAATCTCATAAGCGAGTAAGAAATGTTTTTGGTTGTATGTGAATGGAGGCTACTAAAGCGTTTGCTGTAATGAAATTATTAAGATATTTTTAAAAATATGGATTTAATTATAAAGATTTTGCAATTATTGCATTGAGTCCTACCAGGAATAAAATTGAAGTGAGAGCCGTCAGTAAGTACCTCTTCCATAAAACACCTGCGTACGAAATAAATAAACACCGAGTTAATGGATAAATACCGACTTCCCGACTTCTTCTTCTTAATTGGCGCGATAACCGCTTACGCGATTTTGGCCGAGTTTAACAAAGCGCGCCAGTCGCTTCTTTCTCGTGCTAACCGATGCCAGTTGGACACACCAAGTGAAGCCAAGTTCTTCTCCCCCTTATCTTTCCAACGCAACGGAGGCCTTCTTCTGCCTCTGCTACCACCAGCTGGTACCGCATCGAGTACATTCAGAGCCGGAGCGTTTGTATCCATTGGGACGACATGACCCAGCCAATGTAGCCGCTGCATCTTTATTCGCTGCGCTATGTCTATGTCGTCATAAAGCTCATACAGCTTATCGTTCCATCGCCTGCAATATTCGCCGTCACCAACGAGCAAAGATTCAAAAATTTCCCGCAGAATCTTTCTCTCAAATACTCTAAAGGACGCCTCATTGGATGTTGTCATACTGGGTCTTGGCTTAAGTGCCTATAAAATACAGCTCGTATAAGAATTCAAGTCAAGTTATCATCGTTTGCGTCACATTTTTGCTGTTTGGGCGCATTTAGATTTATTACTCAGATTTAATCGGAAAAGTAGTTAAAAATTGGACTGATCGGATGAACCATATAACTCGTAGCCACGGCGAACATATGCCGGTTATCAAATTAAAAAATAAATGCCATGAAGTTATTCACCACATTACAATGCAACAAAATTCATTCCAACAAATATTTCTGTTTTGTGTTAGCATTTTAAGTTCTCCACTTCTTAAAACCCACTCCACATAATAAGAGGTAAACTGAAAACATTTTGAAAAAACAACAATTTTGAGATTTATTCCATGTTCGAAATTGTGAAATATTGCGGTTCTTTTTAATATTTACAAATTTAATTTTTTTTTGTTTGTTTCTGAAAAAATATTATTAGTTTTCCCGAAATGCTATAATTGGTTTTTTTTTTTTTGTGGAAAATATGAGTTTTAAATTGTTTTTTTCGAAATGTTTCAAAATTATTTTTTTCATTTTTTTCGGATACATATGCTTTTTTATTATGGTTTTTTCTTGTTCTGGAAAAATAATATCTGTTTTTTTTTCGAAATGTTAAAACTTTTTTGTTTTTGTTGCAAAATATGCCTTTTAATTTTTTTTTTTTTTTGTTTTGAGATTTGCAAAAAATATTATTTGTTTTCCCGAAATGTTTTAACATTTTTTTTTAATTTCTTTCGCAAAAATATGCTTCTTAAAGTTTTTTTTAATTTTTTTTGCCAAAAAAAATATTTTTTTTAATTTTTTGGTTTGGAAAACCTTTTTTTCGAAATGTTTAAAAATTTTTTTTCATTTTTTTCGTAACTGTACGTTTTTAATTTTTTTGTTTTGTTGGAAAAAATATTAGTTGTTTTTCTAAACGTTATAAAAATGTTTTTAATTTTTTTTTCGAAAATATGCGAATTAATTTTTTTTTTCGAAATGTTTCAAAATTATTTTTTTTTCATTTTTTCTTTCAGATAAATCTGCTTTTATTGCTTTGTTTTTTTTTGTGTTCTGGAAAATATGTTATTTGTTTTTTCGAAATGTTGAAACACATTTTATTTTAATTTTTTTGGAAAAATATGCTTTCGCAAAATTTTTCTTTTTTTAAAAAAATCTTTTTTTTTCGAAAAAAGATGCTTTGTAATTTTTTTTTTATTTTCGAAAAATATTTGTTTTTTCGAAATGTTTAAACATTTTTTTAACTTTTTCTAGAAAAATAAGCTTTTCAACATTTTTTTTTTTTAGTTTTTTCCAAAAATTATCCTGTTTTTAAAATTTTTGTTTTTTTTCGAAATGTTTAAGCATTTTTTAAATTTTAATTTTTTTTTTTTTTGGAAAATATATTATTTGTTTTATTCGAAATCTTGAAATATATTTTTTTTAATATTTTTCGGAAAGTTTCCTTTTTAAATTTTTTTTATTTGGAAAAAATATTATTTGTTTTTTCGAAATGTTAAAACTCTTTTTTTAATTTTGTTCGGAAAATATGCTTTTTACATTTATTTTTTCTGATTTTGGAAAAATGTTATTTGTTTTTTCGAAATGTTTAAACATATTTTTTTTTTAATATTTTTCGGAAAGTTTCCTTTTTAAATTTTTTTTATTTGGAAAAAATATTATTTGTTTTTTCGAAATGTTAAAACTTTTTTTTTAATTTTGTTCGGAAAATATGCTTTTTACATTTTTTTTTCTGATTTTGAAAAAATATTATTTGTTTTTTCGAAATGTTTAAACATTTGTTTTTAATTTTTTTCGGAAAAATATGCTTTCGCATTTTTTTTTTTTTGGAAAAATATGCTTTCTTAACAAGGAATGTTTTTATATTTTTTTTTGGAAAAATATGCTTTGTAAGTTTTTTTTTGTTTTCAAAAAAATTATTTTTTTTTCGAAAAACTATGCTTTTTACCATTTTTGCTTAATTTTTTCCGGAAAAATATGCTTTTATATATATTTTTTTTGTTTTGGAAAATATTATTGTATTTGCTTTTTTGAAATGTTTAAACTCTTTTTTCATGTTTTGGAAACATATTTCGTTTTTCGAAAAATATGCTTTCTAAATTTTTGCTTATGTTTTTTCGAAATTTTGATGACAAATTTGTTGAATAATTTTTCTATTTTTTCCATTAATGGAGACTTTGCTCAGCAATCCCTGAAAGTTGCATGCTGGGGTTCCCTATAACTTCTCGAGTTATATACAATTACGAACAGCGAAACAGTGAAAAATATTGGGAATCTGCTTATAAGTAGCGGCACTTCGACCGATTTGCAAATGGGCGAAGTATACGTATATGCATGCTAGCGATTCGCTAGAGCAGTATTTTGGACTGGTTTTTTATATAAAATGGTTTTAAAATAAAATTAATTTTTAAACTGCAACAAATCAAAATTGACTGAACCGACTGGAATATGCAATAATTTTCGCTTACACCCTGTTTTTGATGTTTTACTGAGCTCCTCCTCCTATTTGTGGTTTTCATCTTAATGTTTTTTGCAATAAGTACTTCAAATATTTACTACCACCCTGGATCAATCAATTTTAACACGTTTGTACTACTACTCGTATTAAAATTTTGAACACCTAAGAAAATGTGTGAATTTTCACAAAATTGACTCTTTGCGCCAATTGAGTGCCAGAATCCACTAAGCAGGAATAATCTGGCAAGGCAACAACATAAAATGTATGCACTCTGATTTCTTTATCTGTTGATTTATAATTAGGTTGGACATTACTCTTTCGCAGATACCTTGCCTTAACAGCAAAGCACCGCAATCCGAAAATCGCACATCAATTTGGCTTATTTTTAGTGCAACCGATGTGAAAGGTTTTATATTTGTTTTATTGTCCTTATGTCTGACGTGCAAAGAATGAATCGGAAGGCTTTTGACGTAAAACAAAACATTTATTTTAGTCATACATCAGCATACGAGTCATTTTACGCACATCCACCACAACACACATTCAAGTAATTTATTTATTAATCTTTCAATTACTCATACGCCACAGCCTACTCACATTTGCACCCAATCGCATACATCCCCCCACACACTCACTCACTCAATATATTTCGCCTCTTCAATATTTATAAGTATTACTTGCTTTTTGCATGCATTTATAATATTTTCTGCTTTTAATACCAATACGCCACACACCACACATACATGTGAACACATGCAAATATGTAGATGTGCGTATGTAAATGCCATACGTTGCATTTTTTATTGTAACTGTTTGTAATTTATGCCAACGAAAAATGGCATAAGTGGCAACCTGTCCAACTGGTTGACTCGCACAAAACACGCTCGACCTGGACAGGTTCTGGCTATTGTTGTTGTTGTTGCTGTTGTTGCTGCTGCTTAGTATTCATTTTCTTTATACCCGTCAGCTGTGTCACGTCACTCAGGCGGCACCACTTCTCGAACGTTAAGAAATAAAGCAATAAAAGAATACAATAATAAGCAAAGTAGGCAACAAATTGAGTGCAGTAAGTATGAGGTAAATGTTTAAGTAGGAGAGAGAGCGAGAGAGAGAAAGAGAGAGAGTGAGGCAGAGGGAGAGGAGCAGTAACAGCATCAGCGTGTAAGAAAATGTCCCACTTATACCCCATGAAAAAAGTAACATTTACTCAGTTACGTGTTCTTCACATTTTATTGCTTCGAGGAACAAAAGAAAGACACTGGTCGCCTACCAGCGAAAGCTGCCTTCTTAACCTTATTTCTTCTATCTACTGGTGTGTACGTACATACAAACACTGGCGGTCACGCATAACTTACTACTGTAGTTTTTTAAGCACTTGTGTGTTTGTAAATGTAATGAATTTGAACAAAAATATTGCAAAAAAAAAAAGTAAAAAACTTTGAAGAGCGGAAAGTACCTTTTTATTTCATACATTTTTTTTATCAAGATGAGCGAAAGGG
>JAYXIM010050038.1:0-15991 GCA_037575425.1 Anastrepha fraterculus
TTATAATGTACTTCATACCATTTTTACACAATTTATCGCAGGCATCCTTTCCAAATGGCTGTCACAACAAAACTATTTGATAGATTAATAACAAAAGCAAATCCTCACAAGAAAATTGCGATGACAACCCCATCTGTTCTAACATTCATGCGTTTATTCAGCCATACACAAATTTTATTCTGTAAATTTTTTTTGCCTGCCTATGATTACACCGTGCGACAAAGCTCATTTTTATTTTTCCTGAAAAAATTTCATAAGCACATGAAACTAAAGGGTTTTTCAATAACAGGTGTTATTTTAAATAGCCCGCTATTTCGGCATCTTGTGAAAAAATTCGAGCTGTTGGGACAAGTTAGTGATGTGATAAATAAAACCCGGGCACATCGCAGAAGAACAGCCGAAAATATTGCTGTTGTAGACGAAAGTGTTGAAGAACGCCCAGGTTTGTCAATTCCTCGTCGTTCTTTGGATTAAGGCATTCCACAAACGTCAATACACTGTATTTTGTATATAGATTTGGGTCTTAAGACTTATAAAGTCCAGTTAACACAAAAAGTCAAGACGACCGATCATCAACAACGTCGTGTCTTTGCTGATTGGGTCGTTGAAATGCATAAAAATGATTCAGAATTCCATCGAAAAACGATCTTGAGTGATGGGGCCCATTTCCATCTCGGCGGCTTCGTCAACAAGCAAAATTGTCGGATCTGGGGCTCAGAAAATCCAAAAGTTGTTGTTGAAAAGCCTCTCCTTAACGTGTGACCTTTTGGTGCGGTTTATGGTCCGGCGGAGTCATTGGACCTTACTTTTTCGAAAATGAAGCTGAAGCAACAGTTATCGTGAATGGATTGCGCTATCGAGGGATGACTGACGATCTTTTGTGGACGGAATTGAATGGTATTGATCTGAACAACTTTTATTTTCAACAAGACGGCGCTACGTGCCACACAAGCAACGACACCATTGATCTTTGTAAGATCATATACTATAATATGTTAAGAGCGACCCTAATGTATATGTAAGATTATATACTATGTTAAGTACAACCCTAATACTCCACTATGTTTATCCGTTATCACTTTCCAATATTATACTGTAACCTTATGCTACTTTTGTTATTACATTTAATAAATCGTGAACCGCCTAACGTTAAACAACGTGTCTTTTGACTTCGACAAACAGAGCTTAATAGCTAACAATCTTTTATCAAAATAACACCTCCTATTGGAAAACCCTTTATAAATTGTATATTGCAATACTGCGTACTCAGTTTTTAGTTTTTAGTTTTCTTATCAATTTCATTTTTAACGGACTTAAAAATTTTATTAGAGCAAACCTAAGCAGAGGTATCCACTGCGTATACTTTACTTCATAAGAGGATTTAAACTAATTTTGTTCACGTTTTCATAAACTAATACTATATATGTATATATATATATATATATATATGTATATATACCTTTAACATAGATTTTTTCAAAATGATTCAGTATCATAGAAAATTTCAAGGATAAATACT
This sequence comes from Anastrepha fraterculus, assembly GCA_037575425.1. Lineage (NCBI taxonomy): Eukaryota > Metazoa > Arthropoda > Insecta > Diptera > Tephritidae > Anastrepha > Anastrepha fraterculus. The sequence goes on from JAYXIM010050038.1 coordinate 1,520, forward strand.
TCAAGGTACTTTATTGGGGACCTGGTGAAAAGTAAACAAAATTTTGTATTTAATAGCTATATATCTTGTTTCGTCCGATGTTCACATTAATATGATAAAGTGGGTATAAGTATTTATAATCGTTTTCTGAAAGTTCGACCCATTGAAAATGTAGTCTTCTTAGAAACAGAAATGCATGAGCAAATGAAAAACTGTACTTGCACCATTACTGTGTAAAATCAATAGTTGCTCGTGCATATGAAATTTTTCTTCCATAACTTTTACTGTCGCACAGTGTTACTGAACTAATACCGAATTCAATTTTCCGGCAATCGATTATGAATTATTACCCAAATACATTTTTTGCAAATTGAATATAATTACAAATTATTTGCACACATTAATCGCTGCCTGACTGCCTAAAATATCACATTACATTTTAATTCCTTTTGATTTGCATATATGCATATGTTGATATATCTTAAGCTTCTAAGTATGACTACCTCCCACTCCACATTTTCACCAAGTAATTAATAATTCAATATCAAATGGAAATGGAAAATGGCAAATGGGAAATGGGAAAGAGGATTTCAAAGTTTTTCAAGCAAACGCTTCGATCCTACCTACTATATTTTGTATATGGGGAGTACCATTGAAGTACTGGGTTACTCACACTATTTAATATTGATCAAATACTCTGTACCGGATGCATGGAATTTCCATTAACAAATGTGCAATAAGATATGAGGCATGTATGTACGTATGCAAGCGCATTCGTGGCACAGCAGGAAGGTATAGAATATTATTAAATTAGCCAAGTACTTAACTGCCCGGTATTGAAGCAAAATTTTGTATTAAAATGCCTTTGTCCAACAATAAATTAATGTATCTTTGTACTAATGCCAAAGCGTTCTAGGAGGTTTCTACGTGCAAGGCTGCACGCCTCTCTTGAAGCCAAAGTAAAAGCCTTCAACCTACTGCCAATGCGCCACATACACAATTTTCCATTGGTGTGGATATATGTTCGTGTGGGTGTGGTTTAGAATGCTTTTGTGCATGCATGCAAAAGCCCTGCAGGGAAAAAATTTACTAATGCACGAATTTCTTGCACGATTTTACCAGCTCAGAAGCACTTCGCTACTCAAGTCGCGAGTAGTGACACCTGTCTTTCTAGCGTGGCCATTTCAAAGCCGATAAAAAAAGTACTTTAAGTTATTATGGAATATTGGAATTGTGATTGACAGTGGAATTATGGAGTTTTGATAACATTTAAATTTAAAGGATTTTTACAAAGTAATAGAAAATTTCAAACCCGAGCAACTTTGCCAATTTTCATTATTTTTTTATTTTTTTATTTTTTTTTGCACATTTTATTTGTTGAGTCAGATTTCGATAACTTCAGAATAAGTTCCAAGGCATTACAATTAATTTGAACTAGAATTGACTTAAAGCCTACGGTTGAGCGCTGTATACCCAAGCCGCTCTTAAGAAAGCCGATACGCCAAAGTATATACGAAAGGGTAGTGAGCAAAACAATATCAAATCAGCAGTTATAGAAATGAGAGAGCATAATTTCTTTATCTTTGGTTTGTCTGCTTACTTCCGCTTAGTGAAGTTTGGCACACCGCAAACTTATTTTAAATGTTATATATTTTGCTGAAAAAATGTTTTTTTGGTTTTCAAAATTTTAGTAGAAATAGAAAATACTCGATCAAAAGAGAGAGCTAGTAAACATTTGAAAGTTTTATAGCAAAAAATCAGCACTCCAACAGGTTGAGTGATTTTTGTTTTGTTACAATCTGGAAAAAAATTTTACTAATTTTAAAATTTGGCTCTTTTAAACACTGTGGAAGGCGGAGTATTCTATGCATAGTTATTAGGTTACATACATATTATAAAATTTCATTTTTGTTTGATTGTCCAAGCTTCCTGAATGGTGCTAACGACCTCCTCTATTTACCTACCTGTGGTCCTAGGAAAATGGACAAGATATGTGTACATTGCAAAATTTTCTGCCACATCCGAAAGACAGATGCTTTTCCTGAAAAGCTATCGCATGACAGAAATATACTCACAGGTCTTCCATTGCCTACGGAGTGAGAACAGCTATTGAGAAATACATTCTTCTATCATTTGGTATATTTCAAGCTCCTAAAAAAAGGAGGAAATATCGAATGGTTGCCCTCCCACCATTGTGACCTTTCCTCTACTTTTTCTTCTTTATAGGCGCATAATCGCTTAAACAATTTTGGCCGAATTTTTCGAGACTTTGCGTACTTTTTCTTCGAGGAAGGATATTTACGTGGCGTGTCCCAAGCCCAGTACAAAAATCAGATATCTTGTGCTATTTCGCCTTCCTACATTAGCTCGATCTCAAACGGGTGTTTAGAAGTTACACAGAAGCTACTTGAGCGAAGTCCGGAAGTTGGGAGCTGCTTGAACCATAAGCAAAATGATCGTCTTCGGCATTTCTAAGTGAATGCCGAACTGAGACTTTCCTAACTACATACGGAACAATCCTCCCCTTTCCTATACGTATGCTTAATAGCTGTTGAGCTTCCAGAGCAAATGATAAATTACGAGCCAAAAACTACGCTTTTTTACTGTTGTGGGTTCAACTTGGATAAGAAATTATTGGAGTGTATCCCAATATATACTCTGGCGTTAATCCATTTAGAGACATCCCATTCATTCCTCTTCCTTCTTTGTTATCAAAAAATAATAATATGTAAGTTTCAACGTTTCCAATAGAGCACTTCGCTCTTGTGATCCATTTCATGGTGAAGTTCCCAAATCTAATTACTTTATTTTCGCCCCTCTTACAAGAGGACTTGAAGAGTTTAATTGGCTTTGTAGAAGTCTTAATCTTGATTTTGTGGCGCCAAGGTCCCTGTTTAAGTCACTTGTTTAGTCTTATTATTTGTCAAGTAATCTATATATTTAATTTTAGTTCTTACGTCTTTGTTATGTAACCCTCTAAATCTAAGTTGTTGTCATTGACTTAAATAAAAAAGAGAGAAATAGTCTCCAGAGTCTCTGCAATGCTGAATTTCCTTCAGTCTGATTGCATCGCAGGTACCCTGAAACAAGCCACAGATATACACCAAAAGAAGATTTGATACAAGTTCCAGAGTCCTTTTTAGAAGTAGTAGGTAAAACCGACAATTGTATTCATTTTCTTGGGTATAAATGTGCGCAGATTCCGAGCAATCGAATTAGGCATTCACCTGAGCCAATTATTACCTTCTAGCATATCACCGATTCGAGGGTATCCAGCACTTTCCGATTACTTATATGAAAAAGTCAAGGAACGTGAAACAGTTGTGGTTCCAAACCTACTAGAAATGAACCTTTCTAGACCAGAATTTTTTCTTACAGAGTATGCGTACATTCTTATATGTCATTTAGTTACATATTTATAGGAGTACATATATATATACGGTCACTAAGCTCCAAAATTATAATAGCAATTCAAATGAAATGTAAATACATCTGCATATTTAGCTCAATATACACAACTTCCGCAGACCCCAAATGCAATTGGACGCACTGCTAAGCAGTGCAGATGCTGCAGAATTGATTTATTTAGTTGATTTTTTATTTATTTCAAAGCACAAATTGTGAAAAAAGATATTTAGAAAACTTTAAGAAAAAATTCCTTATATCAAGGCATTGCATCTTAACACTAACCCATCGCCGGTACACTGAGAAAAATCAACTCGTCTATTGCCTTACCTCTATGTATGTATGTATGTATCGTCACCAACTTGTTTTAAATAAAATTCTGGTTAAATTATTAAGCTAAATCTATACAAATCATTATTACGTTTTCTCATCTCTAAAGGACTCATCGGAAGCTTAGAAGCTTCAACTCGACTTGAACAATCTTTATCAACTCTGCATGGAGTCGCGTTTGTTTTAGAATATTAAAAAATGTTTTCATTTACATTTTCAATCACTTCGGAGAGTCCAGGATTGGTGGACTATGCACTCCCGCCCACACTTGCCATTACAACGTTCACGACCTTCCTACCTTCAAGGGAAGAGTAGGAACGGGACGATGTAAGACAGGGCGAGTCTATCCATATATACACAGATGGCTCAAAGCTCGAGGGCAGGGTGGGCGGTGGTGTATACTCCGAGCATCTGGGGATCTCCCCGACTACTGTAGTGTCTTTCAGGCCGAATTGATGGCAGTGACGAAAGCCGCGACACTGGTACAGTGTAATGCGATATCTGGAAATGACATCTACATTTTCCCTGACAGCCAGGCGGCGATAAAATCCCTCTCAAAACAGTCGACAACCTCCAAGGTAGCCATGAAATGCCGCACATCTCTTAACGAGATGGCTGAGTCATTTCGCCTAAGGATAATATGGGTCCCTGGCCATCGCGACATTGAGGGTAACTGTAGAGCCGATGAACTAGCGAGACTCGTCACCAAGTTGACCGATGAGTACATAGACAATGGCATTGGGATACCCTTACAAACATGTAAGCTACTCATCCTTGAAGAAATCGTAAGGAAAGCAAACGAAATATGGCGTAATGAAGCCAACTGCAAAATCGCTCATCAACTGTGGCCGACTCTTAGTGCTAAACGCGCAGAATCTTTGCTAAGCCAAAATAAACACAATCTTAGCACACTGATTTCAGTCATAACGAGACATTGTCTAATAGGTAGGCACGCCCAAAGGATGGGTGTGCAAGCTTCTGGGTGTGTGACTTCTGTAGAAGTTGTCTTGATGAGGAAGAGGAAGAGACAATCTTACACCTTCTGTACCATTGTCCAGCTCTATCCAGACGGAGATTTGCTATTCTAGGCAGAAAATTTTCTAACGAATTGGAGGTTTTAGTTCCGCAGAACAAGGAAGTACTCTAAAATTTTTGAAAAGCAAACACTGGTTTTAGAAGAAATAGGGAAAGCTCCCCACGCGGCATCACAATGGGCTATGAGCCTGAGTGTGTTCCACAGGACAACCGCTTCAACCTAACCTAGCCTACATTTTCAATTCGTCAATACATTTTCAACATTTCTAATACTGAACTATAAAGTGTAACGGGGTTTAAGGTTCTTGGAGTTTTATTCGATATGAAATTTTTCTTCAGTGGTCACATTAATTTATTCTTTCAAAATCGTACTCGGTTCTAGGCTTCATTCGTCGCAATGTATATGAGTTTCAGCAGGCATTACGTTCACTACGACTTGAGGCCCCTGTTCCATAATTATCGGCTAAAACTAATTAATATAGAATCTCTTGAAAAGAGAAGAACAGTTCTTTCACTTTTGTTCATATTCAATGTTGCTAAAGGGATCGTCGACTGTCCGGTTCAACTTGAGCGGATAAGCTTTAATGTTCAAGAAAGAAGCCTTCGCAATGATTACCGTTTTCGTGGGTGAACTTTAAGACTAAATTTACAAGTAATGCACCCATTGGTTGCGCACATCGAAATTATATTTCATTATTCAATTTTTGCCTGCTTGATTTCGCATTATCCAAATCTGAATTTATAAAAAAATTTACATTGCTTTCTTAATACTGCATTTACGTTGATTGGAAATATTTTAGTTGCCAAATTTGGCTTGTTCATCTCTACATATTTCTGTAGCCTTCAGGTAATTTGGACTGTTGATTATTAAAAGAAACATAAAGAAATGAAATAAATAAGCGAATGAGGGAGCCGCTGCATGCCACCCTGTCAGCTACTAAAAAAACTCTGACTGAGATTCGGACAGAAGCTGTAATAATTTGCTTTAATGTATTAAGAGTCTTCTAGTAGAATTTCCTGACAAACTTTTGACAGCGTTAACCGGAACTTCATTTGGACGGCTTTATGACCAATAAATGTGCCTTTCTTTAATACGGGAATCATGCGAAAATGTTTGCTGACGCAAAGGGAGACTGTCTGACCCCCTTGATATACAAAGCGGCGCTCGCCACGGGGGTATTCTATCACCTGTGCTGTTTTCGCTTGTTATTGGTAAGGTCTTGGAAGCTGCCCTGCTATTGCATTGAAGCTGCGGACTGAGATGGAACATGTTTAGCTATCTTCAACATCTCGATTATGCTGACGACGTATGCTTCCTAGCGCATGAAATACCGGAATTGAATGGTGGAACCTCTAGAGAAAAATGCTATAACTGCCAGCTAAAAAATTAATTGCAGAAGGGCAAAAATTTTAAGTTTGCCTAGCAACTCAACTGCAACCGTAGATATTTTCAGAGCAAATTTACACCAGTGGAATGTGTTAAGAAATTTACATATGTTGGTGGCGAGGTAGCAGCTTTTGGTGGTACTCGGTCAAATCTCGCATTAGTGAAGTTAGAGCCGCCTTTGGTATGATGTGTTCTGTGAGGCGTAATAACAACATCAGCGTTCACACAAAAATGAAAATTTTCAAATCCCGCAAAGTATTGGTTCTACTTTATGACTGCTGTACACGCAAAGTGACCAAATCTATCACTACGAGCCTTGGTCACTACTAACTCATCTGCTACCATTAGATCTACACATTAAAACAATAGCTACTTGCAGCGCGATGATACTCAGACACATAGGAAGCTGGACAACAAGGCCGTATGGTCACAGTAAGATCCTCCTACAGGGACCCTCGCTGCTCAAAAACAGATCAGACTACACAGTCCCCGACCTAAACAAAGGGAAAGGGAAGGTGATTGGAAGACACGATATCGAAATTTATACCGATGGTTCTAAGATGAACTGTGGTGTGGGAGCTGGCTTCCATTCGGAGCCGCTCAACCTATCCCAGTCAACTCGTCTTCCAGTTCCAGGCAGAACTGTTAGCGATCAGAGAAGCATGCAAATCACTAAAGCTCTACAAGGAAGTTGGTGAGAGAGTAGCTATCTTCTCAGACATTCAAGCAGCTACATATAAAGGCCTTGGACTCCAACTCCATTTCATACAAACTGGTCTTACAGTGTAGAGAGGAGCTGGAATTGCTCATTGGCTTGAAGTCACTCTGATATTGGTTCCCGGCCACAGGAACATATGGGGTAATGAGATAGCGGATGAGCTAGCAAGAAAGGTGCGAAGGAAAGTCTTTTCGACTACTTATGTGAATGTCCAGGGCTAGCTAGGGCACGACTCCGCTCCTTTGGTAAGCCTTTCCTGCAGCAAATGAATGAGATCTCAGACATCGAGATAAAGAATTTTCTGACTCACTAAATGGACTTGACTCAGAACAACACAAAAAAAAAACAAAAAAAAAAAAACATCATTACTCCAAAACAAATTTGAACTCTGTTCTACTGAAAAAGACACAAATGCAGCCAATCGAAATGCTCACAAAACGCCAAAAATGGAGCGGTATTGGGCACACTCTACGCACACAACAATGCATGCATTGCACAAAAGGCATTGGAGAGGAATCCTCTCACGAATATTGATCGCAAGCCTGGGTGACCCAGGGAAACTTAGAGGCGAGCAGTTGAAAGGGTAGCTGGAAGCATGGGAAAGAGCTAGAGCATGGGAGCCAATTAGAGTACACTGTTCCACGAGGGCGTAAGGACCTGAAGAAGAAGAAGATATAGTTTCATATGCCAATTTGCCATAATCATGTGCAAAAGGGTGGCAACTTTGGCCCGCACTAAAATAAGTTCTGACACAAACTTTCAAATCGCCAATGTAAGTATATTTTTTTACTTCCCTCTACAAGAAACCCATTTACGGAAGTTGTTATTTGTTTTGTTTTTCTGTGTATTATAGCGTAAAATGATATTTTTTCAAAATTACAAACAAATATTTTCTTCAAAAAGACGTAACTAATTTCAATGCAAATGCAGGCTGAATTTAGTTTTCTTTTTTTTTTTTTGTTTGTTTTGGTTTTTAAGTTTTAGAATTCGAAATCGTAATAAAAATATATTTTCCTATTGAAATGCAACACCTTAAACAAGGCCTACATCTACACAGTCTAATTTTTACTTACTCAATAAAAATAATAATAAGCTTCGATAGCGCCGCCTGGTGGACGCATAGTGCCTTATATGCCCATGTATGCGACATGGATCCCTACTCATGCAGTTTAAAGTAATTAAACCATGTTGTGCAAAGTAAATTCCTTCACTAAATTTTATATGTAACCGCGTGCATTTATGTCTGCGTAATTACACAAAGTAAGCTGTCCGACCCATGAATCAACTTAAAACCATTTTAATTCCCACCGCAACACCTTAAGCCGTCACTGGAATAAAGTTTAGCATAATTTACCACAATGATTTACTCAAGCCAATGACTTGAGTGAATACAGTTGCAGACATAAAAACTTAGACAACACAAGAAAATAATACATTTTTAACTGCAGCAGCTGTTGATAGAATTTCATTTAAGCCTAACTATAGATAGAAATCTTATCTCTAAGTCACAACATGCCTACACGAAAGGGAAATCTGTAGAGACAGCTCTACATAACCTTATTTACACGGCAGAGAGTTCACTGCACAAACTGGAATTTACTTTAGCCGCTTTCCTTGATATTGAAGGGGCCTTTAACAATGTTGAAGGGGGGGCAATTACTACAGCACTCACTGATCTTGGGGTAGAACCGGGCTTGGTAGGCTTCATTGGCAAAATGCTAAATAGCAGAATCATTGAAGCGGAACTAAGAGAATCGGTGCTCAGGAGATTGGTAAGTAGAGGTACACCGCAAGGCAGAGTCCTCTCACCGTTTCTATGGAACGCAGTTGTAAATAAACTTCTGTTAATACTGGAATCGGTGTGCTGTAAGGTGATAGCTTACGCCGATGATGTTGTCATTGCTGTCTCTGGTAAATTTGTATCTACATTAAGAGACCTAATACAAAGTGCTCTAGACATACTTTCTAGGTGGGTAGGAAAGTGTGGTCTAGGAGTCAACCCAGCAAAACACAACTTATATTGTTTACTAGGAAACACAAAATCCCTCAACTAAGTCCAATTATGCTCAAGGGGGAAGTTCTTGTGATTTCGGAAGAAACCAAGTACTTGGGACTAAACATAGATAGGAAACTGACTTGGAAGTCAAACATCTCAGAAAGAGTCAGGAAAGCAAACCTAGCTTTCTATGCCTGTAAGAGAGCTTTAGGTAAGACCTGGGGAATTAAACTTAAGGTTGCTCATTGGCTTTACACTTCTGTCATCAGACCCATTCTTCTATATGGAAATGTTGTCAGGTGGTGTGCTATGCAGAAAAAACCTATTCTAATTTATTGAATAAGGTGCAGAGATCAGCGGAATTAGCAATATGTGGCGTCATGAAAACCACGCCATCCATGGCTTTGGATATCAGACTACATCTGCCACCCCTAGATCTCTTCTGCAAATACTTAGCGGCCTGCTCCGCTGTAAGGCTCAAAGCGAGCTCACAATGGAAGACTGTCACACAGGGACATTCGACCATCTTAGACTCCTACACGGATATACCCAGTGACTGCGATTATCATCCTCCCATTCTCTGCTTCGAAAGGAATTTCCTAATGAAAATCCCTTCTAGACTGGAATGGTTGGAAGAAGATCCAACACCCAACACACCCGTTAAGATCTACACGGACGGATCTAAAATGGACACCGGTGTAGGGTCAGGGTTATTTTGCGAAGAGTTTTCTTTAAACTACCGTATCACTGTAGTGTTTTTCAAGCTGAAATAAATGCTATTCATGAAGCCTGAAAATGGGATAAACAGAATATCAGCAAAAGATATTTGCATTCTATCAGACAGCCAAGTTGCCTTAAGGTCTCTGGATGCATTCCAAACAACATCAAGGAGTGTCTTACGTTATCGTCAATCTCTAAATGAGATGGCCAAGAAATATCGTATAATCTTATGCTGGGTTCCAGGCCACAGAGATATACCAGGGAACTGTAGGATTGACCAACTTGCAAGAGAAGGTACCTGTATGCCAGACATAAGTAATTTTATGGAAATACGTCTCGCAACCTGTAAGCTTCTCATTAAGGACGCATTAATCAGTTCTTGAAATCAGAGATGGATTGGCGGTAACGCCTGTGAAATTGCTAGGCAAACATGGCCAAGGCTAAATTTACGTCTGCCCAAGAGTATTATAAAACTGAATAGACTTCAAATCAGGACCTTAGTAGGAGCCCTCACAGGACATTATCTAATAGGAAATCATGCAAAGAGATTAGGCGTTTACACGCATGATTTCTGTCGTAGCTGCAGAAATGAGGAGGAGTTGGAAACAATTCAACACCTTTTTTGCACATGCCAAGCTCTAGCCAGAAGCAGGAACCGATTTTTAAAATCCTACTTCTTAACGAATATAGATAATCTATACATTTTAGGTATCAACAACCTTTTACGCTTTGTCAAAAGCTCAGGATGGTTTAATATGGAGAGGGAAATGTAGCTCAGCCCCCGCGGTTCACAACGGACCCATTTCGTGGTCTAAGTGGCATCGTTGTCTACATGTGCGATGCGGCTGCCAAACCTAACTGCAGCAGCACTTTTTTGGAAGAAATATTCTGCCGTGGAAGCAGAAATGCAAAGTTCATATATTTTTCTACTTCGATAAAACATTTTAGATATTTAAAGATCTCAGATAATACGAGATAAATTTTCTGTACCGATTATTTTCAGAGACTGAAGAATATCAGTTTATAAAGAATAACTTGTGATACATACTTACATATTTTAAAGTCCTATCGGACTGGGAGTGTGTTAAAACTTGCAGACTTTTAACTTTTTTAATCAAAATATCGATACCACTCAAAAGATCCATGTGGTAGAAATATTTCTGCTTTATTATTGTGAAAAATTATTTACTTTGGTATACATCTAATATTAAATTTTTAGTCCCATTCAAATCGAAATGGATAACTAGACTGAAGTGCAATAATGGAATATTGACACGAAATTGTATGTAACTTCAGCATCACAAGTCTCAGTTCGCTCTATGGAAAGCCGAGTAGAAGCTGCTTGTAAATATTAAGGCTACCAGTAGAAGTGATAGAGCTATTAAATATTCTATTAAAACGTTTTCAATTATTTTTTTAAAATACTGCTTTGTTAAAAGAGATAGTAAAAAGATTTGCTTACTGGTTTATGTTAGACAATTTTGTTGTTTTTAAAATATCTAAATAGTTTTATATTGAACAATAGCTAATATTTTAATAAAATATTAATTAAAATATAATTATTAAATACTGGCAGTCTTGTGCAGTTTCTCCATATAATGAATACTTCACCGTTTTCTTTTTATAGGGAGAAAACACTCTACTATGAGCAAAAACATTGGCAAAAATTAAGGGGTTACATGGGTTTCGTCGAGAAAAAAAAGGCCTAATTTCAATATTTTTTTTTCTATGTAAAAAATTATTTATTTAATTCAAACTTTTTTCTGTCTTATAGATACATATTTAAAGAATAATTTCTGAAATTTACAAAAAAAAAAAAATTAAAACTCCTCCATTGTGACGTCATTTTCGGTGACCCCTCGAAAAAAAGGTGCGTCCACGTTGTCAGCAGAACTCCTGACAGGACAAAAATAAGTGCTTTAGTTAAGACCATAAGCTCGTGCTTGAACGAAGGAACGAAAAAAAAGTAAAAATTGGAATTTTGGCAGACTTGTGTGCAAAAACATAAAAATTTCGGTCATTTTTTTTTTTTTTTTTTTATTGCAATTAGTTCATAAATATTTACAAATGAGTAACGAGCAACTTAATTATGATACCATTACACAATTTTCACTTTACATGACATAAAGCATTTCTAAGGAGGTATGAGATCGCTAGGTTTAGTGCGTCTGAGCCTTCGTATTAATCCGTTGGTTTCAATTAAATTAAGTGCTTCTTCATTGATGTGGTTTAATAGTCTTTCTTTGTGGGCAACTGCAATCTTTGCGATTTCAGTGTTAACGGAGTTTATTTTAAGATCGCGCTCAATGTCGGAACTTCTGCAGTACCATGGTGCTTTGACAATGCGCCTAAGAACCTTATTTTGGAAGTGATGAATTTCGTTTTTCGTACTTTGACTGGCGCACCCCCATAGCTGCGCACCATAACTCCATACTGGCCTTAGTATCTGCTTATAAATTAATAGCTTTTTTTCTATCGTGAGAGCTGATCTGCTACCCATGAGCCATTGGATGTTTTTGAGTTTGATGTCCAATTCTTGCCTCTTTTTCTTGAAATGCTCTTTCCATCGAAGTTTGCAGTCAAGTGTCATACCTAGGTACTTCGCATAGTTTGAGTATGAAACTTGTTGATCATCTATGTATAGTGGTATATGTTGTATTTTAGTGTTTGTGAAAACTACGTGTACAGATTTTGTTTGGTTAAGTTTAATTTTCCATGTATTAGTCCACTGGCAGATCTTATTTAACGCGGTTTGTAATGTGGCTCAATGTGTCGGTCGAATTTGCTTGACATTTTTGTTTTTTTTAAATAGTTGTAATTGAAGAAAAAAAACAAAAGCCTTCATTCAAGCACGTTACCTGTGTAAAATTTCATCAAAATCGGTTAAGTAGTTTTCGAGAACATTTGACAACCGACTTTGAAAACACGGTTCCGAGAAAAACGCGTTTAAGGTTTTGAGTAACAATAAAAGTGGCTTGAAGCGCACACTTTCCAAAGGCTGTATCTCCGAATTTATTATCCGAATCAACTTGAAAATTTAGGATAATATTCCTGAGAAGTTATAGAAATTAATAGGCAAAAAAAAATCGATTTTTTGAACCAACGAAACCCATGTAACCCCTTAACGATTTTTTTTAATCACTTCAAACTTGCACTTTATTGTATTTTTGTAAAATTTAATTGGCTATAAAATTGGGTACCACAATAAATTCTGGAAATTCTTACTTAAAAGTTTGAAATTTTAGAAGAAAAATTCTACAATTACTTTTATTTTCTTTTCTAATTAAAAAAAAAAAACAAAATAAATAATTGGCGCGTACACTTCTGTTAGGTGTTTGGCCGAGCTCCTCCTCCTATTTGTGGTGTGCGTCTTGATGTTGTTCCTATAGTTTCAAGCCGACTCCGAACGGCAGATATTTTCATGAGGAGCTTTTTCATGGCAGAAATACACTCGGAGGTTTGCCATTGCCTGCCGAGGGGCGACCGCTATTAGAAAAATGTTTTTATTAATTTTGCTTTCACCGAGATTCGAACCAACGACCTCTCTGTGAATTCCGAATGGTAATCTCGCACCAACCCATTCGGCTACGGCGGCCGCCCTAATTAACTCTAAAAATAAGAAGGGTTTTCTGTAAGTCTTGTTTTTTAAACTCTATTAGGTGTATCAAATTGCAACCGCGTTTTTTTCCTCAAAATTTCGAGTGTTGTTTTAAAACAGTGATTAAATATTTATATTCCGAAGTATTGTCTTTTGTTAATTTTTTTTTTGAACTTCAGGAAGCGTAAGTTTTCCGCATCGTAAGCGTATTTTGAGGCGATTCATGAATCGAACCATTTTTTGATTTCTTCCTTAGAGTAAAAATTCTGATTAACTAACTGGCAAATGTTCGCCATCAATTGAAGCAACTGATATGCGAAATAAGGAACCTTTTGAGATAGGGATGCGAGGTGTAAGACCGGTATTTTCAGATTTCTAATTATGCCTTTTTCTATTTTGAGACCTGAGATCGAGAGGAAGGATAACTATTGTCTTCATTAAGAAGTCCCTCCAGTTCTTTATCTTTGAAAATAATCTATGTTTGATCAAAAGCAGTACTCTGTGAAGCTACGTATTACTCACGATACAACTTTTTACTATGTTCAACCACACCGTGAGTATTTAAGAATATTCGATGAGTCGTAGCCGAAGTTTTCTTCGACTTAAAGCCGAAAATATGCATTTCCTAAAAATTTCCAGTGTGGTATGGCATAAAAATTGGGTTAAAACAAAAATTTTCGAATATCGATCGTGTATATTTTTTCACATAATGAATGCGCGAACTTCTTTTTATGTAAGACAACATTGTAGGGTGTCAGGGCAGGCACAAAATTGTCAAAAACCAACGAGATTACAGAGTCACTTCAGACTTGCATTTCATTATATGAAAATTCAATAAAATTCAGACACCGAAGGGCATATTTGCGCAACAATGTTTGCTTATGCTCGATTCTATAGAAAGCTTGCTGACTACATGGTCTCCAAATAAAAACAGCATATTCTAAATGAGACCTAAGAAATTATGTATAAAGTAAATTGATGGTGTAGAGATCAGAGAACTTAGTGACCTTCCGTCTGACGAAGCCCAACAACGAAGCATGATTTTGAAGTAATATAACGTATGTGGTTATTAAAAGAAAAATAGTTATCAAAGACAGCGCCAAGGTTCTTAAACTCGCTAACTGTACTAGATACTCTACTAAGTACACACAATGTTAGATTTTTTCGACTAAGACATTCGAAAGTACTTGGATAGGTTCAGAGAAAGTTGTGAATTCTGGCACCGCAACTCAAGCCTATTCATAACGTCTTGGAGATTAATGACATCCTTTCGAGTCTTAAATCGCTGAGAAGTTCTTAAGGGG
>JAYXIM010050040.1:0-13694 GCA_037575425.1 Anastrepha fraterculus
TCAGAAGTATAAGTAGAAGTAGAAGTAGAAGTAGAAGTAGAAGTAGGAGTAGAAGTAGAAGTAGAAGTAGGAGTAGAAGTAGAAGTAGAAGTAGGAGTAGAAGTAGAAGTAGAAGTAGAAGTAGAAGTAGAAGTAGAAGTAGAAGTAGAAGTAGAAGTAGAAGTAGAAGTAGAAGTAGAAGTAGAAGTAGAAGTAGAAGTAGAAGTAGAAGTAGAAGTAGAAGTAGAAGTAGAAGTAGAAGTAGAAGTAGAAGTAGAAGTAGAAGTAGAAGTAGAAGTAGAAGTAGAAGTAGAAGTAGAAGTAGAAGTAGAAGTAGAAGTAGAAGTAGAAGTAGAAGTAGAAGTAGAAGTAGAAGTAGATGTAGAAGTAGAAGTAGAAGTAGAAGTAGAAGTAGAAGTAGAAGTAGAAGTAGAAGTAGAAGTAGAAGTAGAAGTAGAAGTAGAAGTAGAAGTAGAAGTAGAAGTAGAAGTAGAAGTAGAAGTACAAGTAGAAGTAGATGTAGAAGTAGAAGTAAAAGTAGAAGTAGAAGTAGAAGTAGAAGTAGATGTAGAAGTAGAAGTAAAAGTAGAAGTAGAAGTAGAAGTAGAAGTAGAAGTAGAAGTAGAAGTACAAGTACAAGTACAAGTAGAAGTAGAAGCAGAAGTAGAAGTAGAAGTAGAAGTAGAAGTAGAAGAAGAAGTAGAAGTAGAAGTAGAAGTAGAAGTAGAAGTAGAGAGTAGAAGTAGAAGTAGAAGTAGAAGTAGAAGTAGAAGCAGAAGTAGAAGTAGAAGTAGAAGAAGAAGTAGAAGAAGAAGTAGAAGTAGAAGTAGAAGTAGAAGTGAGAAGTAGAAGTAGAAGTAGAAGTAGAAGTAGAAGTAGAAGTGAGAAGTAGAAGTAGAAGTAGAAGTAGAAGTAGAAGTAGAAGTAGAAGTAGAAGTAGAAGTAGAAGTAGAAGTACAAGTAGCAAGTACAAGTACAAGTACAAGTACAAGTAGAAGTAGAAGTAGAAGTAGAAGTAGAAGTAGAAGTAGAAGTAGAAGTAGAAGTAGAAGTAGAAGTAGAAGTAGAAGTAGAAGTAGAAGTAGAAGTAGAAGTAGAAGTAGAAGTAGAAGTAGAAGTAGAAGTAGAAGTAGAAGTAGAAGTAGAAGTAGAAGTAGAAGTAGAAGTAGAAGTAGAAGTAGAAGTAGAAGTAGAAGTAGAAGTAGAAGTAGAAGTAGAAGTACAAGTACAAGTACAAGTAGAAGTAGAAGCAGAAGTAGAAGTAGAAGTAGAAGAAGAAGTAGAAGAAGAAGTAGAAGTAGAAGTAGAAGTAGAAGTAGAAGTAGAAGTAGAAGTAGAAGTAGAAGTAGAAGTAGAAGTAGAAGTAGAAGTAGAAGTAGAAGTAGAAGTAGAAGTAGAAGTAGAAGTAGAAGTAGAAGTAGAAGTAGAAGTAGAAGTAGAAGTAGAAGTAGAAGTAGAAGTAGAAGTAGAAGTAGAAGTAGAAGTAGAAGTAGAAGTAGAAGTAGAAGTAGAAGTAGAAGTAGAAGTAGAAGTAGAAGTAGAAGTAGAAGTAGAAGTAGAAGTAGAAGTAGAAGTAGAAGTAGAAGTAGAAGTAGAAGTAGAAGTAGAAGTAGAAGTAGAAGTAGAAGTAGAAGTGAGAAGTAGAAGTAGAAGTAGAAGTAGAAGTAGAAGTAGAAGTAGAAGTAGAAGTAGAAGTAGAAGTAGAAGTAGAAGTAGAAGTAGAAGTAGAAGTAGAAGTAGAAGTAGAAGTAGAAGTAGAAGTAGAGTAGAAGTAGAAGTAGAAGTAAAAGTAGAAGTAGAAATAGAAGTAGAAGTAGAAGTAGAAGAAGAAGTAGAAGAAGAAGTAGAAGTAGAAGTAGAAGTAGAAGTAGAAGTAGAAGTAGAAGTAGAAGTAGAAGTAGAAGTAGAGTAGAGTAGAAGTAGAAGTAGAAGTAGAAGTAGAAGTAGAAGTAGAAGTAGAAGTAGAAGTAGAAGTAGAAGTAGAAGTAGAAGTAGAAGTAGAAGTAGAAGTAGAAGTAGAAGTAGAAGTAGAAGTAGAAGTAGAAGTAGAAGTAGAAGTAGAAGTAGAAGAAGTAGAAGTTTCATCTAAGTGCCACCCAGATCCGCTACCTAATCACCATCACTGGTATTGGATCCGTCGGTATAGAAAGAGTTCTGAAATTCCGTGTAGTCAGAATTTTCCGAAAAATGGATTTTTTGTTTTTTGCATTTATAACATCAAATGAATTTTTTGTTTTTTTTGCATTTATAATATCAATTACAATATCTTAAAAATATTGTGTGAAAATTTGAAGTAGATCCGACAAATACTTTTCGAGTTATTTAGCAATTAACAAAGGCCGTTGGGCGTTCCGGAGCGTTCGAGAGCAAGTAGCACAACTTTAAATGCGTTTTTCCCAAAACTATGTTCTTTCAATTGGTGATCACTGTAACTTAGAAACCGCTTGGTAGATATCAATAAAATGTATACTGCTTTTGAAAAACATTACAAACTCGTGCCTGATTGAAGGATTTGTTTTTCAGAAATTCCAATTTATTTAAACAATTAGTTGTGGGTTTTCTCTGGAAAATCTGAGAAACATTTCCTGAGGCCGCCATATTGTTTTGAAAAAAAAGCTTCTATCAGGCACCAAGTTATCTATTAATAAAACTAAATTCTCTTGTTCGATTGATTTCAGATGAATCTCCAAGGACTTTTGATGATCACGACAAAATACTTCTGCAGAAACGGGCTGCACACAAACAGCGATAACTTTTACAATTATTACTATTTTTACTTTTAATTTTTTTCCTCAGTCAAATCAAAGTATGATGTGTTAATGCTATGTTTTTATTTTTGTTAAAATAAGCAAATCACTAGCAAGAAAGTATTATTGAAAATCATCACTTTTTTGGGCCTCTGACTACCTCTCCTAACCCATTAACTATTCATATATATCTGGAATCAAAACGTCATACTTTCTACCGAAGCTAATGAAAGTCACCCGATTGAGCATCGCTCCTACAACTGGTGTGATATCTGATAGTAACGAGTATTTTCCTCATTTCCACAGACTTCGTTCGACTTGAACCTGTACCCCGCCTTCATATTCCATATTTTTGTATAAAAGCATAGCTTTTTGTCTAACACTAACAAAAATCACACAAATCCAATTTTCAAACTTCATTTAAAAATTGGAAAAATTCTACAAGCTTTTCCTCACTATTCCAAGGATTTCAAATGGAATTACTAGAACTATTTTTGGTAGGCAGTTTTATAGCTTATGAAATTTTAATACAAGTGCAAGTTTAAAATTCCGGAAAAAACTCTCTGATTTAAAATAATTTTTTTCTTGCCGGTCTTCCGCATTTTTTTCATATAATAACTTCACGACCGTACTTCGATTTCTGTGAAGCTGTCTTAATACAGAAGAAAAGGAAACAGTCAGACACCTTTTATGTGAGTGTGAAAGCCTAGCTAGGAGAAGGCTGCGCACCCTCGATACAGCATTTCTAACCGATGTAGCGGACATAGTTCCTCTAAAACTAACGAACCTCTGCTCGTTTATTAAAGCAACTGGATGGTTTGAAAAGGAACGAGTAAGGATAAACTCCAGTGGTATCACAATGGACCTGCGGAAGATCTAAGTGTGTCTTATGACAACCACCCTATCTACCTACCTACCTACATCACGACCTTTTTCGAATGGAGAGAATACGCATACCATCAGAGAAAAAAATGTTCATAAATCAACGAGAATTTCCAGCCACTTGAAACTTTCACTTTCTTACACTAAAATTTAATGGGCTGCATACTCGTAATTTTTCTATAAATCAACATTTTGAAATTTGATGGAAATTTGTTGAATTTATTTTTTTTAAATTTGCTTGCAAAAAATAAAACAAATTAAAGAACAAGCAAATTAGTTCAATCAAAACTTGTCAATAAGTCTTTGAGCTATAGCCATTAAACGGGTTGTAGTGTTTCCCTTTTTTTTTTGTTTTTGTTTCCTTGTTCACTCCTCTGGGAAGCGCAGGGCCTCGACAAGGGTCAGTCTTGCGTTGGTTTCGTTAATCTATTTTGATTTCTGAGAGGGTAGCTGATTAGCCGCCTTGCTGTAAATCGCCTCAAATGCTATAAGTTTCGAAATCATTTAGTGAACCATAAATAAGAGTTTTACAAATATATCAACTCCACCGACACTTGTTTCTGCTAGACAGCAACTTTAGTTACTCATACGCCATGGGGCACTCTGTTATAGAATTCTACCTTATCAATTTAAGTCAGATTTTTACTCTTAATTTTTGGTACCGAAGGCTCGCACGTAATACCAGTGAATGCCCTGTTCATATCATGAATACAATAAGTAACGTAAAGCATTTGCTGCGCCTGTGTGCGTGTAAACGCATAAGCATTTAATTGAAATTAACAGCAAATGGTTACTAGGTACACTTTTTTCTTTTTTTTTCTTCCATGAAGTATGCAAACAAGCACCGAAAACGTGCTGCTACAGCAACAAATTCCAATGCGATAAAATATTTTCCACATAAAAATCGAAAAAAGGTAAAAGTTAAGTAAGAATGAGGGCTACACACATACATACGTACATATGTTTATGCGTGTGTACATAAATATTTTGCCAGCATGGCAAGTGATATACGCGCACGCACACATACACATGCATGCACGCGTACGCTACTCTACATTTCAACTGGACAATTTACATTTAATAAATTTGAGGTAAAAAATGCATAAATTCCGATTTTTTCGGGTTTCGCCGAATTATGCGAAGCGATGTGCAGTGGCCGAAAAAAGTACAGGCACACATACTACATATACACACACTCATGCATGCATACATATGTTGATATTCCACTTTATTTACATGTGTGCATATGCATGAGCACCTATGAATGGAAACGAGCGCATGCACACACACACACACATATATATAAAGGGTGGTTAAGTTTCAAGGGCCGGTGTTGATTGTGAATAAAACATAATTTTTTTAGGAAATTATTGTAACTTTTCTTTATTATAATAATACTGGTATGCTTCAATTACGCATAGAACAAAATATCGCTGCGACCTCGGCGGCACACCTCCAAAGACCACCAAATTCAAATAGTTCCTTATCTAAAGGGTGGTTAAGTTTGAAGGGCCGGTCTTGATTTTGAATAAAATTCAATTTTTTTAAAACACTATTATCATTTCTCTTTATTATGACAAAAATGGTATGTTTCAATTACGTATAAAACAAAATATCGGTCAAATGGCCGCCATTGCCTCGGCAGATTACCTGCATCCGATGGTCCAAATTTTCGATAATTCTGAGGCACAATTGAGGTTCTATGCCGTTAATATGCCGAATTATCTCATCATTTAACTCTTGAATTGTTGCTGGCTTATCGACGTACACCTTTTCTTTCAAATAACCCCAAAAAAAGAAGTCCAACGGTGTCGTTGACGTTTAGGTGTGGTTCACATTCAACATCGGCCCTTGAAATTTAACCATCCTGTATAAAAAATATATATATAAATGTGTATGTATGCGTACGTATGAATTTATATAAAAATAAAAATCTACAAAAGTCGGCAGCGTGCATTCGCGCAAAATATTCACATTTTTATCTGAATATTAATTTCGGCCAACCGCTGTTGGTATTACGCACATCCACACACACACACACACACGACCAATGATTTTTGCTCCTGCACACCTACCACACAGTTATGTGTATGAGTGTAGGTACGCCTGCGACTTCACACCCAAGCACACAAATGATCGGGCGATCAGTCCATTGGTCAGTCGGCCGGCCGGCCAGTTGAACGATCCATATGCTACTCTAAACCATACTCAGCTCCAGATAGTGTGCATATGTTTCCGCTCGGTATTTGCATTGACTTGCGCACTTTTTTCCACTCCAATTCAAGCGCGCAAAAAATCCACTTCTGGCTGTGGCTCATATGGCATGCAACATATGCCGACATTTTGGTGTTGCATATTTATTTTTTCTACATATATAATTTTTTTTGAATTTTTTTTTTTCAGCTGCACTCAATTGCGATTGCATTGCTTGGCTGCAGTTATAAATTTAAAAGCAAAAAAAAGTATATAAAAAATTTATAAATAAATAAAAAAAACCCCGTTGAAAAAACGAAAGAATTAAAGTACTCGCATCAAACCAGCTCAAAAGGTATGAAAATTTGTATTTTATGAAAAATAACGCGCAAATTTGCAAAAACAATAAGTCACTATCAAATAGCAGTAAATATTTGTTGGCATATCTGATAAAATTTTAAAATATTGTGGTTTTTAAAACTTTGAAAAGTCGCCCGCTCAGCCAGTTAAATTGAGTTGAGTGGCGTTTGTTCGCTTGCGCAAATTACAAAACAAAAACAAAGTAAAACATGAAGAAATTAATTTCAAATACAATAAGTAACTTACAATGCATTTTATGCGTAAATACGCTTAAATTGTATTCGCTCCGTTGCGTAAATTGCAGTAAATTTTTAATGGTCCCTTGAAGGCGCGTGAAAGTAAACTTAAATCACATTTTTTTTGTATGCAATATTTTTGTGATTCCTGCGTGATTAGTGGCTGTTGGGAAATTACGGTTTCATAATTAAAAACTCAGAATAAATAAACCAACAATAATTAATATTTTATCAAAGTATTAAATTTTTACAAAAGTTAAAAGTATTTTTCTTTCGCCAATTAAAATAAATAAAACGCACCTTTAAAATCAAAGAAGTTCAATTAAAGCTTTAAAAAGGGCGCATTATAAAAAGATTCTTGGATCTCTGCACCAACAAACTTTTAGAGGACTATATAATAATAAAACAGACTGGAATTATTTCCGACAAAGTGTGGAAGCACAATTGACTATAAATATTTCATTGAAAACGGAAAACGAGATTGACTCAGCAATAGCTTTTTTCAACGATTCCATCATCAAAGCCCTCACCCTTTCGACACCAAATATAAAAATTCAGCAAAAAGAGTCTATTCCAATACATATCAAACAAAAAATTCAACAAAAAAGGAGACTCCGTAAAAAGTGGCAAACTACTAAACATCCCGAAGATAAGGCAAAACTTAACAAATCAACAACCGAATTAAAAACATTATTAAAACACTTACTTACATAACTTGGGGGCCACGGTAGTTAACAATTATTCCCTATGGAAAGCAACTAAAAACTTAGTCAAAGCAGTTCCACATAAACCTCCCATCAAAACACATCACGGAACTTGGGCAAAGACCAATAAAGAGAAGGCAAACACACTAGCTGAACACTTTAAAACAATATTCTCAAACGAAAAAGACAACCAGCACATTGAACAAAATGTAAATACGAGTAACCCAGAAAAGAGAATGAAAATGACAACCTCAGCAGAAATCAGATATAATTTGAAAAATCTGAACAGTAAAAAAGCACCGGGCTTCGATCTAATAAATGGTAAAATACTAAAAGAACTACCTGATGTAGCAACTACATATATACGACAAATATTCAACAGCATATTAAGGACACAATGCTTCCCACGCCTCTGGAAAGTTGCACAAATAACGGCAATCCCCAAACCAGGTAAAAGTGCATCAGAAATGACATCATATCGCCCTATCAGTCTCTTGCCCATTCTTTCAAAAGTGTTTGAAAAAATACTCTTTGCCAGATCAGACAAAATTCTGATAGAAAAAAATATAATACCAAGCCATCAATTTGGGTTTAGACGACAGCATTCAACTGAGCAACAAGTCCACAGAGTTATAAACAAAATATTAAATGATATGGAAAATAAAAGGTTATGCATAGCTGTCTACCTGGATATTGCAAAAGCTTTTGACAGGGTTTGGCATAAAGGACTACTACATAAGCTCAGCCAAATATTACCACGGAATCACTTCACCATTCTCAAAAGTTATCTGGAAAACCGACATTTTTTTATAAAGTTCGAAGACGAATGCTCAAGCATGATGCAAATGACAGCAGGTGTACCCCAAGGTAGTGTCCTAGGGCCTCTATTGTACCTGATATGTACAGCAGATATACCGATCCCAACCACAAAAAATTGCATGATAGCCACATTCGCGGATGACACGGTTTTAATGGCATCGGATAAAATAGAAAAAAACGCGACTGACATTCTTCAACAAACAATAAATAACACCGTATCGTGGTTCGATAATTGGGGAATAGAAGTCAACAAAGATAAAACGGTACAAGTAATATATACAAACAGAAAGCCTAAGAAACATAAATTAACAATAAAAAACAATGAAATAAAAATCCTTCCTAGTGCAAAGTACCTTGGCATAACTATAGATGAAAAACTAAATTGGAAACGACATATACAAAACAAACGAAATGAAATCAAAAACAAGTTCAGACAATTATATTGGCTGTTGGCTAAAAATTCAAAACTAAGCCTTAACAACAAAGTAGTGATATATAAATCTATAATCTCACCCATTTGGAAATATGGCATTGAAATCTGGGGCACAGAAAAAAAAACCAATATCAAAATAATTCAAAGGACGCAATCTAAAATACTTCGATCAATAACAAAAGCAGGCTGGTATATACCAAACGACGTGATCCACAGCGACCTCAATATCGATACAATAGATGACACAATTAGAAAATACAGCATCAAGCATATAAAACGACTAACAAATCATCAAAATGAACTAATGCGCAAACTACCACAATCGGAGAAAGCGGGAAAACGAAGATTAAAACGATTAACTCCAACAGAACTCACAATTTAAAAAAACAATAAAGAAAAACAAAAATAATAATAATAATAAATAATAATAATAATTATAACGCAGAAAATAATATAATGTAGCATAATCTGAAGCAAAATTGAATATTTATCTAGCATTGGTTAGAGAACAAAGAATTCCGATACTACTTTAAAAATAATTACTTATTGTTAAAATTTAACAGATTGTAATTTAAAAAGGGAAATAATAAAAAAAAAAATAAAAAGATAAACTTCAAATAATCATAATTGTGGTATTTGCTCGATTATGCGTTATGTTCTCACAACGCTCCGGCCATTTTTCCACAGTCTCTTTCTCTGCAGGATCCCCACAGCGTCTGCAATAGGGGTTGTACAGAAGCTTATCCGCATGAGTAACGATCACCCAGTGCCCACTGAACACCGCGATGAGTTTGGAAATTGCATTGCGGGGGATTCCCATCACCTTAAGCATTCTGTTTCTGTCATATTGAGCCCATAGTGTCGAAATAGCACACGATGGGACAGACCTCCATCAGTCTTGCGCTTTTTTTAGAAAGAAATTGTGTAGTTTCCCTTTAACGACGGCCAAGGGGACACCGATATCTGAGAAGGGGAGAGCTGGAACCAGTTCTGCCGACGCCTTCCTGGCAAGGTAATCGGTAATTTCATTTCCCTCTATATTTCTGTGTCCAGGAACGCAGATAAGGAAGATGTTTTCTGCTCGATCGAGATGTTTGAGTTCCTCCTTACAGGAGTTCACCAGAAGAGGAGTTCACGGCGACGACAGGGCCTTGATCGCAGCTTGACTATCGGGAAAAATATTAATGTCTCCCTCCCAACAGCGATCCCGAAGTGTTTTGCATGCTTGCAGGATCGAGGAGACCTCTGCTTGAAAAACGCTGCTCGTTTCCGACAGTTTAAGGGAGACCGAAATACTGGCTGATTTAGAGAAAACCCTCGCTCCCACTCCACACTCCATTTTGGATCCGTCAGTGAAAACAGAGGTATCTATATCCGTACCGACTCTCCCCTCCTTCCAATCTTGCCTGCTCGGAAAGATAGCCCTAGCACAACCCTCAAATCCCAGTTTGCGGATGGAGAGATCAGTGCGAAGAACAGATAAGGAAGTGGAGATCTGCTTCAAGATGCTACTATGTCCTACAGGAAGTTGTCTCCAAAGGCCAAGCTCCCTTCAACCTAATAGCGCTCTGAGCAGCAATGGATTTAACCTGCAGATTCACAGGAAGTAAGTGCAGAATAACGTTGAGCGCAGCAGTGGGGCATTTTCTACAAGCACCAGTGATGCCCACACAAGCAGTTCTCTGCATTCTCTCTAGTTTAGTAGTGTTGTAGCCCACCAAACTAGGCAACCATATGTTAAAATTGGCAGAACCACTAAGTTATACATCCAAAGTACGGCACGTGGCTTGAGACCCATTTTTTGCCGAACATAGATTTACAGGCGTAGAAGGCTATACTGGCCCTCTACACCCGATTTTCTATGTGCAGCTTCCAGTGGAGCTTGGGGTCAAGAATTACACCAAGATACTTGACTTCCGATGAAAGAGTAAGACACTGGTTGTTAAGTCTTGGAAGCTTAAAAAGTGGAGGCTTGTATTTTCTGGTGAATAGCATTTCCTCCGTTTTGTCAGAGTTGTCTCTGAGACCGCAACTGGCAGCCCATCTACTGAGTGTAGCCAGAGCACTTTCCAAAATTTCAGCCATTAATAATGGGAGGGGACCTGAGACCATTAGGACCAAGTCATCGGCATATGCTACCACCATTACCCCACCCCTGTTTAAGCGAGTTAGAGCTTCATCCACAGCTACTAGCCAAAGGAGAGGCGAGAGAACGCCGCCCTGCGCGGTATAGCCCTATGTACGAATCTAGTGATTCTAGCCCCTCCTGCCACAGCATTTATTTCCCTACCACCAAGCAGGGACTAGATCCAGAGGTAGATAGGTCTTTCCACCCCTAGCCTATTTAGAGCAGTGACAATTGACTCGGCCGTGATATTATTAAAGGCGCCCTCTATGTCTATAAAGGCCGCCAAAGAGAATTGTTTTCCCTCCAGAGATTTTTCTACCTCATGTAAGGCTGACTCGGTAGATTTCCCTTTAAGGTAAGCGTGTTGGGCTGCAGAAAGTCTGGTTTCCAAGTGCTCTCGGATGTGGTAGTCGATCACTCTCTCAAACACCTTGAGAATAAAGGAGGTAAGGCTTATAGGTCTGAAGTCCTTGGCCAGGACGTGGCCCCTCCTTCGTGGTTTAGCGAGATACACGCCGAGAAGATCTTTTGAAGAACGGGAACCATCAACGTTTTAGTCTTCTGAAGCATTACTGGCATGATATCATCCATACCTGGAGATTTGAAAGGGGAAAAGCTCTCGATTGCCCACTTTATTCTTTTGGCGGACAGGACAGGTGTCAGGGACATCGCAGGTAACCCCTCCTGCCGGTTCGCGCCTTCGTTACAGACTGGAGCAATAGAATTTTCCGAGAAATGGGCATTAATAAGTATTTTTAAAGATTCGCTTGCAGATTCCGCCCACTCCCTATTCTCTGTTTTGACAAGAGTTTTATAAGAGTGGTCCTTGGATAGGACCCTGCTGAGTCTGGCCGAGTCTTTTACGGATTCAATGAATTCGCAGTACACTTTCCAAGAGTTACGCTTCGCATCTCTAATGGCTTTCTTATACTCTTTCAAAATTTCTCGGTAATCTAGAAAGTTCCATATTTGGTAACATTTATTGAAGACTCTCCTAACCTTCTCTTTCAAGTCGGTCAAGGTCTTGCTCCACCAGGGAGGAAAGTCTTTCCTCCTAAAGGATACTGGACAGGCCACTTTGAAGGCAGTCTGATAGGACCTCTCTAAGTGTCTTACTTGCATGTCCAGTTGTTCCCTAGTGGTAGTCAAAAACCTACTCTTGTTCAGCTTCTTGCAGAAAACCCTGTGGGAAAGAGACCAGTCAGTTATTTTAGGGTTCCTACGGGGTAGCTAGGTTTCCCGAACGAAATCGATTTCGAAGAGGACCATCTTGTGGTCCGGAAAAGAGTTCTTCCGGGAGACCGCCCAATTTTCAACCCTTGATAACCCTTGATAAACTGTCTATAACAAAATCATTTTTTTTGCTGTGATTAAAAGAGCACGAAACTCATCTACAAGAGTCTCAACATCGGCTGCCAGTAACAAAAAAAATAGAAGCAACATCAGCCCTGAGTCAAAGTAAGCTGCCAAACTACCGAATGAGTGGAACTTCTTCTGCAAACAAATTTGCAGCTTTAGATGTGGATGATGACAAAACTACATAAAATCGGTCAAATTAGCCTAAAGCCTCGCCAGCACCCACTTGACCTGTCTGAATCATCTCAGTCAAATTTTTACAACTCCCTCAATTTTCGTCTGATTTGCTTGAAATTTTTACACAAATCTACGGAAGCGTCAACCTTTTCAAATATGTAAAGAACAGAACAATCGAATTGAAAACAAAAATCGGTTGCCGCATTTAATAAAAACTACAAAATATTACGATCTTTGCGTTTTCCATATTCCTTAAAGTTGAAGAGTTGCATTGCAAAGTCATAGCCCACCAGTGTGCAACGAAATACTTAAAAAAAATGTGACATGCAATATCTGCAAGTCTGCCCACGTAGTTCTCTTTCATTTTCGCCGGCAATATTTTAGTGGAAATTGTCAACTCAACCGCATAAGCCATTTTTTGTTGCTAAATGCCAATTGCTATCCATACCCGACTAACAACTTAATAAGTATTATTTCCCGTTGCATTCACTGTTTATTGTGCGAAGTTGAGAACAAAAAATACAGCATAAATATCTCACAAATACAGGGTGTTAAACAACTACAGCGCAAGCTTTTTGCGACAAGCTTTTACAATTTATTTGTTTTCATTTAATTTTAATAATTTTTTAAGAAAATATTTTGTGAAAATTAAAAAGAAAATCAAAAAAATTTCATAAAAATACCAAAATTTTTAACACGACTTTTTAGAGAAATTCTAGTTATGTACTTTTATAGCCTAATTTATTTGTTTCGCATTTAATTTTAATAATTTTTTAAGAAAATATTTCTCATGCTCACAAAAACCCCATATAAATCCAACATTCAAATTTTGTGAAAATTAAAAATAAAATCAAAAATGTTGTTTAAAATACTAAATTCTTTTAAGACCGAGTTTGAAAAGGCTTGATTTTTGACAATTGGTTTTTTTGCGACGGTCTTCTGCACTTTCTTCGTACAACCAATGCGCGAAATTTTTGTATATGGAAGAAAGCACCTAACACAGTCAACATAAAAAAATTGTCAAAAATCAACGCGATTTTGTTGCAACTTGAAACCTGTACTTTATTATGCTAGAATTAAATGGGCTGCATAACTACATACCTCGAATTTTTCTAAAAATTTGTATTAATTAACTATTTTTATTATTAAAAAAAAATTTTGGGATTTTCATCAAGTTTCTTGACTTTCTTTTTAATTTTCACAAAACTTAAATGTTAAGTCTAGTTGGCAACAAGCCACGCATAGACCTTTTGGTCCCTAGCGATACCAGATGGAGACCGACCTCTATAAATATCGAAAGTAGACATCATTTAGGATGTCAGCGCTTTTGGCGAATCTAAGCAAAGCTGGGAGATCCACTTTTGAGACGTCCTTCATACCCTCAAACAGTGAAGCTCCCATTCATTTTAAACGCGTTTTTAATAATGCCGGATAAACGCACAGAAGGTGTTCTACAGTTTCCTCAACATCCTCTCTGCATTTCCTGCATTCCTCCGTGTTAGCAATCCCTATCTTGTACGCATGTGCAGCCAATAGATTATGACTTGTTAGCATACCTATGATAGTTCTGCGGTCGTTTCGCGAGAGCGTAAGTTCGAATTGAGTCAGTTTTTTGTTGTTATAGGTGGCAAGCTGAGTATCATTTCTCCAGCGCCGCCGTTGGAGTGGTTTTCATCGCTC
>JAYXIM010050042.1:0-11772 GCA_037575425.1 Anastrepha fraterculus
TAATATCATGTATTATTTAATTGTGTAAATAATGCGTAACTTTGGCTGAGAAAGGGCGGAAAATTATCCTATAACCTGGAGGAGCTGGAGAGGAGGGGCTGCAAGGTGATTGCCTACGCGGATGACGTGGCACTTATTGTCAGAGGCAAGTTTTTAGATGCTCTGATTATAGAATTGATGCAGGGTTATCTGAATCTAGTTGTGAATTGGAGCGCAAATTGCGGCCTTTCTATAAATGCTCTGAAGACGGATCTCGTCTGATTTACGAGGAAATATAAAATACCTAGAGTGTTTCTCCCCTCAATAGCGAGCGCTCCGTTGGTGCTCTCTGACAAGATGAAGTACATGGGACTTATCCTTAACAGAGGTTTTACATGGAAGCCAAACATTGAGGAGAGAATTAGGAAGGCAACAGTCGCCTTGTATGGTTGCAGGGTCGCTCTCGGCAAAAGATGGGGCCTCTCGCCTAAAGTGACTTTTTGGCTTTATAACGCGATTATAAAACCAATCTTGCCGTTCGTAGTCCTTGTCTGATGGAACTCGGTAGAAAGGATGGTATCAGTTAAGAAGCTGGAGAGGGTACAAAGGTCTACCCTCTTTGGAATCAGTGGGGTGCTCCGTACCACTCCTACTCTAGCGCTTAACGCTATGCCATCGCACCAATTAAGAAGAAGAAAAATTGCAGAAGCGTCAGCCTTTCAAAATATGGAAAATTCATTAATACCAATTGTCAAACACCAAAACTGTCAAATCTCTTCGAAACAAGTGCTGTAACTCCCTCAATTTTGCTCTGATTGACCTGAAACTTTGACATGTTATCCTGCAGTAAAAGTGCCGTAACTCACTCAGCTTTGCTCTGATTGGCTTGAAATTTCGGCACTTAATTCCATCATCAACAGAGCATCAGCCTTTTTAAATGTGTGAAAATCATGAAAACCGGTTCTCAAACAACAAAACTGTCAAATCTGTTCCGAAAAAGTGCTGTACCTCCCTCAATTTTGCTTTGATTGGCCAGAAACTTTGACATATAACCTTCCAGTGAAAGTGCTATAAATGTTGTAACCACAATCGGAAATGGTACGGCCCCTGTTCGGCATTGGACAACAAAGAAGAGCATGGACTTCGATCCAATAATCCTCTCCATACCCATTGACTCCATGCCATCAGTAGTCGTACTCCAAAAGAGATACATTGTGGTGCTGCCAGAGGCTCAATTGAGGCCACACTCTGAAAATGACCTCGGCAAACATTGTTTTCGAATTGATGCCTACGTGGAATCCAGCGGGACAAAACTACACTTCGCTCTTGGAATGCACGCATTTGTGTTTCAAGCAGAGATATATGCTATTCAAGAAGCGATGAACTTTGGTGTGGAAAACAAATGGAGAAGCAGATCTGTATGTGTCGACAGCAACACTTCAACCAGAACCTCCAGGGCAGTTGAGTCCGGTAAATCCAAGCTGAACTATGTCGGTAGATATAACATACTAATGCTGACATGGGTCCCGGAACACGTGAATATCGCGCGTAACGAGAGCTCTGATTCTTTAGCTAGGATGGGCTCTGAGGTCAACTTCTTTGGTCCGCAGCCCTTTTTACCTCTCCCTTCTGCAGCCATCAAAGGCACGGCAAACGGGTTACTTTAACCCACAAGCGAGCCTGGCAAGCTGAGAGAGGCGGCAGATGGACAAAATTTATGTTACCCGTAATATTCGACCTACTGCCGCAAATCCTCCTGTTATTAAGCAGAAGGGACTGCAGACAGCTGTTTGGACTGATGACGGGCCACTTCCTATGGGCGAAGCACATGGAAAAGGTAGGCATCTCAAAGAGTGCACTCTGCCCGGCATGCGTAGAGAAGGATGAGACCGCGAACCACTTTCTGTGCGTCTGCCTGGCCTTCGCTCGAATCAGGCTTGACTTCTTTGGCGCTGATGTGGCTCCTTGGCACCACAAGATCTACTCAGATTTCTTCGAGTCGGAGGTCGGGTAGATTTACAGAAAATTAAAAAGAGAACCCGAGTGAAGGGTAATGGACTTAAGGTTATCTGAATGCTTCATTTGCTAGTCTGTCCCGACAAAGAAACAAAAATAAACATGTTTTTGAAGAATACTCTGGAATGAAGCTCTAAAACACGCATTCTACCATCTTTCGAGTATCGCCAAACGCTGTAGTGAACCACCAAAACTTATTTGAACTATTTTTTTTTCTTTAGTATAAAAAAAAGTTCGGCAAACTTTGAAATGTCCCTCGTAAGGCTAAAAGTTTAAAATATTACCTAAAATAGCTCCAGAATTGAAGTTGTGACAAATATAAAATACGAAATAACGCTACAAAAATAGGTGAACCGTAATAAAAGTAGCATCAGCGTCAAATGTATATAGTATATAAAAAGTGTAGCAAATATATGTTGGCATGTAAATGCACTTTGCATATGTATGAGTTACTTTTAGAGAGTGGCACTCGTGCAACAGACGCATGGTCAAGTGTAGACGTCGTTACTTTGTCGTTGTTCTTGTTAGTTTTGCTGACTGCTATTTGCATGCAGGACAAGTTTAAGCAGCTCACACACACGCATACATATACATATATATGCCTGTATATATATACAACAATATATATATATCTACTTAATAAAAAAAAACAAAAAAAAGTTGTTGGCTAGCGCCGAGCTGATGACGATAAGTCTATAAGTAATCACACCTATGTGTATAGGTGTATGTGTGATTAGCCAACATTGAAGGATGCACGATGATGTTGTTCTTGTTGCATTACTTTTAGAATGTTTAAGCCGAAACTTTGAAGAATTATGCTATATGCTTTTATGTAATTTTCGTTAAAAAATTCCAGGAATTTTATGTTGAAAGCGTACACAGGAAATGTTGTTGCAAAGGCTTTTGGTTTTTGTTTTAGTTCTTGTTTTTTTTTTCTTTCGTTTCTTGCCAGTCAAAAGAAGATCGGCCGAGATGGCATTGTTTGATGTTGATGTAAATCTTTTTTTGGCTTTTAATAGCATTTTTTACTTTATACCCTTCATAAGCTATTGTAGGCACTTTACTGCCAAAATTGCCTGACCATTTTACATTGCATATGCAAAGGCGCTTATGTAGGCAAATACGTTTTACTGTTTCTGGTATGTGTGAGTGTGTGATTGCATAGATGGGGAAAAGTTTCTTGCGAAAATGATTTGCGCTTGAAAAGCACCAACAAGCAGATGTAAGAGCATAAAAATGAATTCACAAATGAAAATGTTCAACCACAAATATGACTTACGTACTTATGTACTTTCACATGTACAGACATACATGTAAGCATATACAGTTAAGGGAATAAAAAACCGCACTACAACAATTAACTAAGTTTTTGCGTACTGCATTCTGTATTACTGTATTATACCGGTGATGGCTAAAACTACAGCAACAGCAACTGTACAGAGAAAGTCGGAGACAGTACAAAACGGCAACTAGGGCCGCCAAGAAGGAGAGCTGGAGAGATTTTTGTTCTTCCATCGAATCTACCAGAGATTTTGCGAGGCTCAGTCGTATCTTGTCCAAAGATCATTCAATGATGATCATTCAGTCCAGATGGCACTTGGACTTCTACGGCAAAAGAGTCTCTAGAACTTCTCTTAAATACTTATTTTCCGGGATGTAGCGCCCACGATAGCGATATTGGGAGAATTCGGCGGAGCCGCTATGACCCACCGCATCTTGCGGATGTAATAGTCACAAAAGAGAAGGTTGCATGGGCAATCAAATCGTTTTCACCTTTCAAATCTCCAGGCCCTGACGGGATTTTTCCCAAGATGTTACCGGAAACTTTTAATAATATTCTGCCATGGCTAATGGAAATTTTCAAAGCGTGTCTAAACCTGGGGTATATTCCAAATAGCTGAAAACCTGTTAGAGTCATCTTCATACCAAAGGTGGGCAGAAGGGGACATGAATCAGCGAAGTAGTCTGTCGTGCTTCCTTCTAAAAACATTTGAACGGCTTTTAAACATACACATTAGAAGCTCGCTGGAGAACTCTAGCATATCAATTGCACAACATGCTTACCTCAAAGGCAAATCGACGGAGACAGCGCTTCACGAGGTAATCCGAACAATAGAGGGGTCTCTAGCAAGCAAACAGTACACTATGGCAGCTTTTCTTGACATAGAAGGCGCCTCATTTGCAATGGTGTTTTTAGATGTTTCTTTAAAAGCATGTAAAACGGAAACGAAAAAAGACTTTTTTTTATTTTTTTTAGTTTTTTTTTATCTATTGTTAAAAAATGAAAATTTTCCTTTGGCCATACGAAGTTCGCTCAAAAAGTTGTCAGTCTTCAAAGAATGGTCTTTCAAAACAGGGTATGTCCAGGACTTCCAGGTGTCTGAAATAAAAAAGACAAAAAGGTTCTTGTTCAGTATGAATATCGTTATTATGTGAATTACCATCTTCGAAAAAAAAATATGACAATATGGCGGACGTTCCAAGATGAAAATCCGTTTTTGACTCTTTTTTTACTTTAAACGTCCGACAAAAATGCTTAGCATTTTTTTTTTGTTTTCAAATAATCGAAGCTCCCACGATAACGACATCAATTCTACGTAATTTAAATTTTATTTCATCAAAATCGGTTTGCTAGAACCGGCTATATCTGTGTTCATTATCCATGAGAAGACTACTTTTTGAAGGCTGACAACTTTTTGAATAAACCTCGTATGGCCAAACATAAATGTTTAGTTCTTAACAATGGATCAAAATAAAATAAAATAGAAAAAAAAAACAAAAATAAAAAGTATCTTTTCGTTTCCGTTTTATATGCTTTTAAAGAAACACCCAAAAAGCACCATTTCAAATGAGACGAGTGCTTTAAGCTGTAATTTCTCAATCACTTTCCGCTATGCAATTCAAAAATCTCATATTTCACAACAAGCGTAGCATCTAAGTATAGCACCTGAATCCTTAAATTTAAGTTAACTAACGTTCTAGATTTTTATATTCACCACTGTACACCTACACATGCATGCACACAAACATATTAGTTCGAAATAAACAAACGCTTGAGAATGTTCCACATACGCGGTGGTGGTCTCAAAATTGGCTCCTGGTGCTGCTGCTGGCTAACATGGCAATGGGAAACGCTCATGCACCTAAGAGGTTGAAACGCTAAACAACAGCAGTAGAAAGCACTTGTACAGCAACAAACATATATGCACACAAGTACACATACATACAAATACAAAGCAAAGCCACTTAGCAGCATACGTAAATGCATACATTCGTCTATACACGAGAATATGTGCACATACATGCGCATTTAGACGTGTTGCCACTTGCTTGTATGCGGGTGAAAAGCATGTTAAGGTCAAAAGTTATGATTTTTATGCCTTTATGAATTTCAGTTGGCATTGCTTTTCTAGCATTTGTTGTTTTAAGTTGATTCCTCCCATTTATTCGTTTTGCGCTGCGTCTTTTCTGAGGCGTTCAGTGCAACATTTATGTATATTTATGTATTTATGCACCTATTTTGATATTATTTGTGGAACAGCTTTTTGAAATAAATAAAAAAATGCGTTTGATTCACTTTGCTGTTTGAGGTGATTATGCGAAATGTGGACTAGACCGAGAAATATGTACTCCATATAGTAAATAAAAATATATAAAAATCATATAAAGAATTTATATTATATATTGCGCTGTATTTTGAAACCTTGACTGGTGTGGATGTATTAATA
This sequence comes from Anastrepha fraterculus, assembly GCA_037575425.1. Taxonomy (NCBI): domain Eukaryota; kingdom Metazoa; phylum Arthropoda; class Insecta; order Diptera; family Tephritidae; genus Anastrepha; species Anastrepha fraterculus. The sequence continues at coordinate 5,724 of JAYXIM010050042.1, forward strand.
CTTAAAACCAAAGATGAGGAGTTTACACTGATTCCCACTTATATAAGACAAGCTGACTGGCAGAAAGAAATATTAATAATATTATTAATCCCATTCTAATTGGTGATATGATTACGCGAATTGGGGAACAACAACTACAAGACTTGGTAGAGGGAGGTATATGATACTAAATAAGAAACTCAAAACAGATGCTTCCCATTTCAATTCCACTGGGCTATTCGGGGCATGTTCTTCGATTTCGATGTAACTCAAATATGTTGCTCTCTGGTCCAAATAATGAGACACGTATTTTTTTGTTCGCCCTAAAAAAATGTTTTTTAAGGTTTATCGACAATTTTGTTTTTCGGCTCAAAATCGATTTTTGTAATTATCAATAAAAGAAAATTTATTTTTTAATTGCTCATAACTTAGTCAAAAATGAACCGATTTTAATGATTTGGGGTTCAAAATGATCGTCATTACTTGCACGAGCGACTTCATGTGCAAAAAATAGCAAAAAGTGGTTGAAAATTTTTTATTTTGCAAAAAACAAAAAGTGCGAAACAATTTTTTTACTCTAAAATTAATTACTCAAAAAAAACTGATTTTAGCAACTGGGCATTCAGCTCAATTGAAGTTTCTGGTGATAACCTTGTCAGAAAGGAGACTGAATTAGCGTCAGGGACCTCCTACCCGGCCATCGGCATCCCTCTGGCAGTTTTTAAAGGGAAACTGCATAAATTATTTCTCAGGAAAACGCAGAAAAGATGAAGCTCTATTTCTTCATGTGCTACCTTTGGTCTTAGTACAATATACGGAGGACACAGAAAGTCTTGGCGACTCCACGTCATACAATTTCCAATCTCCATCGGTCATTAAACGATCGGCACACACGCGGAAAAGCTAGGATTACCATTTAACCCACATTGCAGAAGCTGTGGGGACCTTTCAGAGAAAAAGGCTGTAGAGCATTTTCCCTGTAAATGTCCACGTGCGACTTCTTTTTGTTTCCCCAAGTTGAAGTTACCACTTCGTGGAAGGAGATTTCAGTCGATAGAGGAGATCAAAGAGAATGCGACGAAGGAGCTGAAGACCATCGCTTCGTCGGCCTACCAGGGGTGCATGGAGGACTGGGTTAAACGTTGGCACGTGTTTGTTGCTTCAGACGGGTCATATTTTGAAGGAGATAAAATAAATTTGCCTGAAATTTAACTTTGTTTTGTTTTATTTAAACATTCCTGGTACATACCCGGGTACTTCTTACAATTTTCCAGTTTTCACCCAAAATTGGAATACTTCGTGCCAACTTTAACATTTCTGAGAAATTTTGACCTATACCTATCAAGTGGAAAAAATATGTATTAATTTATAAAATTTCATTAAAAATCTGAAAATAAAAATAAAAATGCTAGAGTGAAATAAAATAAGCTAAAATCAAAAGGACTTTGAAAAAAACTAACATCGCTGCAAGCCAAAATATCAAAGATCCAGCACGAAATATACAAAACATCCCAAAAAAAAGCTCAGTTTCCAGCTAATAATTTTCCAAACTTTTATTTATCTACTATATTTCAATGAAGCTGATAATAATTTGATACAAAACAAAGTGAACTTTTTTCACGCTGACGGCTCTATCTCTGTTCAGCTTTTCACTCATCATGTCAAACAAATACATTTCGTGCTATTATGCACAATTTTTGCTCCATATTCCAACTAAGTACCCAACTGGCTTTCATTTGCCATACCAAATTTTTATTGTACAGAAAAAAACAAGATCAGAATTTTACAGGTGAATTAGTTTGTAAATGAAACTTTAACAGCGAAACGCCTGCGGTGTTTGTTAGTTAACTATTAAAATGTAAGCACAAACAAACGCCAATTTAAATAATAAAAATTAAAAAAAAAATAAGAAAAAAAATTGTAATAAAAAAATAAAAAGTTTAAAGTAAAGAGAATGAATGAGGAAAAAGTTTTGCAACAAAACCCAAAAACAAAAACGTAACTATAATACAGCTCCAACCACACACGCGTGCAAATACAAGCGTATACATATTTTTGTATGAATATTTTCAACATTCACGTCAACACCACAAAATCGCTAAATAATGAAGGTGAAAATTGTTTAAAACTTTCATAATTTATACCGAAAGTGTATTTGTTTAAAATACAAACGAAAACACTCAGTAGTGCCGCCAGCGACAGCAGCAGCGGTACCAACAAACACAACAACAACTACAACAAAAACAGTAACTACAAAAATAGTAACTACAAAAACAGTAACAACAAAAACAACAACAGCAACAAGGATAATATATACTTGCAGCAATTGAAAGTATAACTAACAACAACAATGCTTGCCCGTTGGCGGCTGCCAGTCAAATTATCAACCAACCAATAGCGGAGCAAACAAACACTGATGGATGTGTAAATGAATTTTCTGTATATGCGCAAAAATACCCACACACACATACATATGTACATACATAGATATTTAAATGTGAGCTGGTGCAGCACTAATGACTATCGAGTGGCTGGGTACGAAGGCATGTCAGGGTCACTTATTGGGTGGTTTAATTGATTGATATGTATATATAAGTATGTGTGTGTGTGTGTGCGAGTATATATTGCAAATATACCTGCAGCGGATTTGTAACTTTTTAAGCTTTTCTCAAACATATCAGCCATCACGAAAATTTGTGCATAATTCACATTGGAGAAAATTGGATCTCTACATTTATAAAAAAAGAACACAGAAAATGTCTTCGAAAAACATCACTACACAAAAAACTAACAGTGTTGGAAAGCCTATGGACCGCAGATGGTTTGTGCGTTACACTCACTTTAACGGGGTATTGCCACATGTTTTTATTTGAACAAAAGTAATTTATTAAAAAACGGCCACAGGTATTGCGGCATGTGTATCCCATTCCAAAAAGAAAATATGATCTTATAGCGTTGCCATCTGAATTATATTGTAAAAATTGCAACTTACCGCAAATTTTACTGCAATACTAAGAAAAACATATTAATGGAATGCGTTTAAACGGGCTCTAATAACAAAATATTTTTATTTAGTGTTGCCACCTTAATTTTATTTCAAATATAGCAACTTATGATAATTTTTTTTTTTTAATATTTGGATATTGGTGTAAAATGGCAAGCTCTAATAAAAAAAAATGTTTAGCTGGCGTTGCCACCTGAATTTTATTGCCAAAAAATGCAAATTATGAGACATTTCATTTGAATACTAAAAAATGGACATCAAATGAGAGGTTTTTAAACAAGATTTGAGAAAAAATATTTGTAGCCGGTGTTACCACCTATTGCAAAAATTGCAATATATTGCAAAAATTGCACGCTATGAGACATTTCATTTGAATACCAACAAATAGATATCAAAAGAAAGGCTTTTAAACATTTGTAGCCGGTGTTGCCACCTGAATTTTATTGGAAAAATAGCAAATTATGAAACACTTCATTTGAATACTACAAACATGGATATCAAAAGAGAGGCTTTTAAACAAGATTTGATAAAAAATATTTGTAGCCGGTGTTGCCACCTAAATTTTATTGCAAAAGTAGCAAATTATGAAACATTTCATGGGAGTACTAGAAACTGGATATAAAATGAAAGGTCTTTGAAAAACATTTAATAAAAAAATATTTAAAGCTGGCGTTGCCACCTGATTTTTATTTTAAATATATCAACTTATTACAAATCTCACTTGAATATTATTATAGGATAAAGGTATCAAATGAAAAGTGTTAAATAAGCTTCAATAAAAAAAATTTTTAGCTGCATGTTGCCATCTGAATTTTATTAAAGAATAGCAAATTATGAGACATTTCATTGGAATACTAAAAAATGGATATCGAATTTTAAAGGTTTAAAAAAAATAGTTATAGCTGGCGTTGCCACCTGAATTGTATTTCAATTACAATATATCAACTTAGCACAAATCTCACTTGAATATTAGGATAGAAGTATCAAATGAAAAATGTGAAATAAGTTTGAATTAAAAAAAAAATTAGCTGATGTTGCCACATAACTTTTATTGCAAAAATAGCAAATTATGAGGCTTTTCACTTGAATATTTGAAAAGTGGATAGCAAATGAAAGGCGTACTGCAATAATATTTTTAAATGGTGTTGCCATATAATTTTAAAGAAAAAATGTGTGAAGAAGCTTGGTCAAATAGCTGCCAAAGGATGTATATTGCAAGAAGGGTTTACACCCAAAATAATAGTATACTTAAACGCAACAGAAAAAATACATCGCCGTGTCATCATCCGCAAAATAGGCGTAGCAACTGGACCACCAATCATAGAATTCCGATAATGGTTCACGAGTCATTCAAAGGCATCAAACAACTGAGCCTGAAGGGGCCTTGAGAACGAGGAAGTCAATCGCACGCAGTCGTAGCTAAGTGGGATTAGCATTCAATTGCTGAAATTGGCGCTTCGGCGATCGAAGAAGCAAATGTTGCATTTTCCCAAGCTTCTTTTCTTTATTGAATAGAATTGGATGCTAGTGACGAAGAGAGAGAGAGATAAAATATAGTTGAACTTTTAATAAAAAAATGCCAAAACTATTGGGTTGAGGAATAAGTTCATAGCGCTTTATATTTTCTTTTATTTTACAATGATTTGTTTGCTGTTTGGCAAATGGTAAGTATTCATTCGATAGAACTTTTTCTTCTCTACAAAACTGTGTTAATTTTATTTTTGAGTAATTTCATTTTTTATTAGTTTTGAGGCTAAAAAATGGAATACCCTAAAAGCAAAAGTCAACATTTTCGACACCTGCTTTTCTTTGCCTTTCCTGGCCTTTCATGCCAGTCAAAAAGCTGCCGAAGCAGCACGGGACATTTGCGACGGAGGAGATGTCATAGGCGAGTGTACGGCAGTGAAACGGCTGGCAAAGTTCAGAAATGGAAACCTTGACGTCGATGGTACGTCCTGCAGCGGAAGGCCTTTTGAATTCGATGAAGAACGCCTCAAATAACTTTTAAAGAAGAACGGTCGCCAAACCAGTTGTGAATTGGCAGAAAAAATTAACTGCGGTCACAAAACGATTCTCAATCACCTTCCATTCAATGGGATTTACCGAAAAATTTGGAACCTGGGTGCCTCACGAACATCAACGATAACAAAAACAAAGAAAGTCGCCTTTAAATTGCTTCAGCCTCTCGGCATCTCGCACGCGGTCATAAACAGCACTTTTTTGCACCGAATCGTCACGGGAGATGAGAAAAATGGTGCCTATACATTACTATGAAGCAAAGAAAGCAATGGGGGCTCCAAGATATACGTCAAAGCCGAGAGTCAAGCCGGATCGTCTTCCAATGAAGATCATGATATGTGTTTGGTGGGACTGGGAGGGCATGGTGCCGTGGGAAATGCTCGAAAAGAATGCCACGGTCAACAAAGACTTTTACATTGCCCAGCTACACTGCGTAAATGAGATTATTCCACGGAAAAGACCTCATCGACATAGTCAAACCATACTCCAGGCGTCATGTTGCACAAGTTGTCAAAGCCGCACTCCAAGAGCTCGAATAGGTGGTCCTTCAGCATCCGCCGTATTCTGCGGACTTTGCATCGACCGATTTCCGATTTTTACGCTCCTTGTCGAACCATATGAATGGCGTTGCCTTCTATAACAAAGAGTTCAACTTCTCAAACTCGCTCAACAACTTCTTTGACACCAGACCGGGCGATTTTTGGCGGAACGGCATCAAAAAATTGGTCGAGAGCTCGGAAGAGGTTGTAGATAGCAACGGCGAATATGTAATTGATTAACTTATTGATATAATTTTTGGGTTTTGTTTAAATAAAATGTCTTCGGCAAAAAATTATTGCCCAACCCAATCGTGTGTAACCAGGTATTCATAGCTGGACGATATTTTTATATTTAACGACGCGATTCAGTCGTGATATAGAAGTACATTGCTGAGATGTAGAGTTCTAAAGTAAGTAGAAGGTCGGTCAATGTGATTCAGGCAGCTCGACTACAGTCAAGTATGTTCCAGCCTCTTCACATGTTTTCCACAACATAGCACATTTATGG
>JAYXIM010050043.1:0-16077 GCA_037575425.1 Anastrepha fraterculus
AGAGATAGAGGCAGAGATAGAGATAGAGATAGAGATAGAGATAGAGATAGAGATAGAGATAGAGATAGAGATAGAGATAGAGATAGAGATAGAGATAGAGATAGAGATAGAGATAGAGATAGAGATAGAGATAGAGATAGAGATAGAGATAGAGATAGAGATAGAGATAGAGATAGAGATAGAGATAGAGATAGTTAATCCTGTGCGAGTTTTCCAGATTCTTTGACAAATTTGTAAATATCCTCCAGCTTGAGAGAACGATTATTACTCATTCTCACGACATCGGAACCCAAAACTCGTAGCCGTGCTCTAGCAAAGGGAGGACACTCACAGAGAAAGTGCTCAGTTCTATTCGCCTCCTCCAAGCAAGACAGACACATTGGATTCTCAATGATTCCAATGGTGGTCACATGCTGACCCCATGGGTTGTGTCTTGCATTTATACCGACCACCAACCGAACGTCTTTCCTTCTAAGTTTTAGTAGAAATTTTGACAGTTTTCTGTTCGGACTTGTCACAAAACACTTTGCGTTTTAGACCGGACCATCGCTCTTTATGAAGATTGCATACATAATCGCTGATCCAATTCATGATTCCTGCGGAACTGATTCCGATTATTAGCTCTGGCCCTTATGGGGGCACCACTGATCCACGGTTGGTCAATACGTCGGCAATTTCGTTTCCTTGAACACCGGAGTGTTCCGGAACGCATATAAGTACAAGCCTGTTTTGTCTTGCCTCTTCTTACATTCTTGAACACTCTTTGAGGTTTGCTTCGCGTTCTCCAGGGCCTTCAGTGCAGCATGACTGTCACTGAAAACTACAATCTGTTTCCCGCTCCATCTCTTGTCGATTATCCATTCGGCTACTTTCAGGATGGCAAAAACTTCTGTTTGGAAAACAGTTGCCATTTCCCCCAAAGCATAGTGATACTTATTACTATCGTTTGAGTACCATCCGGCTCCAGACCCTATTTCATTCTTGAACCCATCGGTAAAAAAAATATCCGTCAAAGCTCCCTGCATGCATTCTGGATTGCTCCATTGCGTGAGCAATAAATTTCCTTCCAAATGAAACGGTGGGTATCAGGTCGGCTTTAGGTGCCAGAAACAGTGGATACTGCTCAGATAGCAACTTAAAGATTTCACCTTACTCCAAGTCATACCAATGCATTCCTTGGAGTCTGCATGTCACTTTCACCGTCTCCTTCGTATAAAAACTCAAAGTGATGCTAGCTGTTGCAAATTATCAAGGTTCTCCATTGCCTAGGACAGTAGTCCTTCAAAGTTTGTGATTGCAAGAGTATATAAGCACCCGATTGACAAAATTTAGTTAATTCAGAGTAGAATTATTCTGATATTTGTATATTTACAGCATTAGCTTTTAATGCCAAATTTTGGTTCACAAATTCCTACGAGACTAGTTACGCCCTTAAATATGCAATAATTATGCATGCATTTACACGGAAGCTTCATGGAAACCTGCGGCTAAATAAATTCAATTAAAAACTCCACCATACAAACGGCTTTAAGCATAGAAAAACCTAAATCGCAGATAAACAACAAAAATACTGGTCATGAAGCTATGGCGGCGGCACCCAATGAATCCATTCATGTGGTCGCTGACAAGGATGACGGCGCATAACTGAGTTGTGGTTGATTTCGTTGTTTGTGTTGTTGTTAGTTTTTAACAAGCTTAAAAATGCACAACAAAAAACATTTGGCAGCTTTTGTCAAGCATGAATACCTGCCGGTCAAGTTACAAACACAAAAAAAAAGTCGAAAAAACAATTCGTAAAAAGTATGTGAAGCGCAAGAGCATGACAGCATTTCCGATATTTGACTCCAGACCGAACGAGTGGTGAGCTGAAGAGCTTTTCAAAAGCGCAGCGGACGTTTTTTTTTTTTGTAGTTACTTTTACTAACCGGCTTTTGTGTGCAACTTTTTTTATGGCATGCATTTAGGCGCTGACATGCAGCAATTTATTGTGTGCCTTCAAAAAATACAAAAAAAAGCATTAATAAATAACAAAAATGTAAAAAAATAAAGAGAAAAAAGCAAATGAGAAGAAAAAGAAACCGGAACAGGAAAGGAGTAAAAAAAATGAAGAAAAAAATAAAATAAAATAAACAGTTTACAATGCACTTAAAAAAATAACGAAAAAAGCAAATTGGTGAAACCAACCCGTCAGCGTTCGCTGTCAAGCGAATTTGAGCGTTGCGCTTGTCGAAGCGGAAATGCAAATATGCCCAGCGGCAATCGCGTCAGCTCAGCACTAACCAACCAAAACAGTTGGCTACACTGGAAACTTTTGTGTCTGTAATACACACAAACAGACATACATTCGGCATAGTATATAAATACACACACACACCCACATACACAGGGGCACACACCACATTCGACCTCAACCAGGCAGCTTAAAAAGAAACAAAACGAAACGAAACGACACGAAAAACTGTTCAACTCGCTTCGTTGCGCTCAAATGTATGCTATTATTTTGTAATTAAAATGCAAAAATGGCCCGCCGGTGAATTTAAAGCGAAAATTAATTAAAATCTTTTTAGTTTGTCCTTTCACAACAAAGTGGGTACTTTTGTAGGCAAATGCCAACTTAAGTGGCGTCACAGTAGCGCTTAGTCGCTGAAGAGTTGAGAGAGATTGGTGATGTGTCGCTTTGCTTAAGGCGCTTATACAGTTGCACCTTTTTGTTGCTTTGCGCTATTTTTTTTTCTTACATTAGAACATTTGCTGCTTTATTCTACTTGCATACATACGTACATATTTATTGCAACTATTCATTTTCTAGGTGCCTCCATTCAACAATTTGTACCCACCATAGCTGCGTTGTAGGCGCAAATATTTTTTTTGTGCATTTTAAATGACGATTATTTAGGCAACTGTGCCGACATTTCCGCATCTTAATTTTCTACGAAAATTTTATGCAAACGCCTGCAGGTATGCAGTGAATTGTAAGTGAAAGAGATGAGAGAAACATCTTAAAAATATGCGAAGTATAAAGAAAGCTGAGAATGGTGGGAACAAAATGTAGAGAACAATCACTTTTGTGTAGTTTTCGGTTAACATTCTTGAATGTAGAAAACGTGTTTGCGCATGTCTTTAAAAACAGTTTTTTTTATGCTTTTGTTAATACCTAAAGTTGCTCATAAGAAACCCTCTGCCGTTCTGAGGTGGCATAAAACTGGCGGCCCCACCATTTAGTGGCAGTTTGTAGAATTTTTATGATTTTAGAAAAAAAGTTGTTAACTTGGATTTATAAGGCCTTTTGAGATAAGGAGCTGTGCTGTTCGAATTCAGGGCAACTTCTTAAGGATATTTTAGGGATTGAGTGCAATTAGGATGCTTTAAACAGACTCTTACAGGCGTCGGATCCATTTTTGAGTAGCACGGCCAGCCGTCATAGCCGTTTAGGTTGGTGCGAGACTACCATTCGGGAGTGCGTAGGTTCGAATATCCATGCATGCAACATCAAATGATGGAAAATTTTTTTTTTAGTGAACGCTCCTCGGCAGGCAATGACAAATCCACGACTGTATTTGTGCTATGAAAAAACTCCTCACAAAAAATATCTACCATTTGGAGTCGACTTAAAACTATAGGAGGAGGAGCTCAGCCAATCAACTAACGGAAGTGTACGCGCCAATTACTTATATATTTTATTTAGATGCTTTGTTAAAAGAAAGAGACACTCAATCTCAAAGAAGGTCTTAGTATTTTTAAGACCTCACGTTGTTGTTGTTGTAGCAGCATAAAGATTCCCCATACATGCACTGGGAATGCTGCTGGAGTGACAGTTCTTGATCGGATATAAATCCGGGTCGTTCCGGTAACGTAGAACCGACTGTCGTGGGACGGAAGATGAGCGAAAACCTCACGTAACTGACTAGAGTGACGAAAAAACGGGCCTATAAGAAGAAACATCCCCTTTGAATTTGCATTTGCTCGAGAGTTGCCCTTATATTTTTCACCAAATAATGAAAACACATAAAAATAATATTAAAAATCGCTTTATTGTTTTTCAAAATATTCTCCTTGGAAATCCCTACCCTTCCACATTCGTTTGACTCAATTTTCAAAGCACTTTTGCCACTCAGCAGAAGATACCTCCAAAACGAGCTGTATAAAGGCTTCTTCAACAGCTTCTTCAAGGTTCGTCCGGCGTTGGCCTCGCATTTCATTTTTGATGCTTGGGAGCAAAAAGAAGTCATTGGTGCCAAATCAAAGCTGTAAGATGGATGTCCCACTAATTGGATCTTTTGAATGCTCACAAACTCTTTCGTGTGAGGCGATACGTGAGAGCTTGCGTTGGATTGTGCTGCCATAGAGACGCGAGAATACCGAATGCAGACTTTGCTTTGTATTTAACATATATCACAGCCTCCACTCACGTCCACAATGCTTTCAAGTTAGCAAAACTTCTGCACGCACTGGAACTACTACCCACTAAAAACAATATTGAACTCTAGTGCAGTCGAGCGAAGTTGCTGATGTAGAGTCGTTGTCATAGGTTTAAGATCAGAAAGCGACATTGGCCAGGTATCTCAGAATGTTGTTGACAAGCTTCCATTGAATGCCCCATAGAATGCCTCCAATAGGAAACCTAGAGTTATCATTTCTTCGATAACCAGAAGCAAAAGAATGTGGGTAAGAAACACCCTTGTCGAACTCATCTATCAACTCGAAAAAGCTCCGATAACGCACCTTTGTGGAGCACCCGGCAGTTTGGTGTTTTTCCTGAAAGATTTTGATGAAATCATATTACCTGTGTGTGTTCGCCGTACGGCGCTGTATCAGCTGTTAACTCCATTTACAGTTAAATGGTTTTTGAGGTATTTTTACGCGCATTGTCTCTTCAGCTGCACCCCACCATTACACAAATAAACACCAATCGGAAAATGTTGGAAAATAGATTTACGCTCATGTAGGCTTGCCTGTAAATGCTTCATAGCACACAAACCAGTTCCGCCCAAGCGCGCCATAAGCCAATTCATAATATAGCGGAAAAAATAACTTCGTTTGCCGCAAAGTGTTTGCTGATCCTGTAACTTTTCCAATCCCGACGATAAATGGCGCAGCGTATCAGCGCACCTCAACATACTCGCATATTTACATGCACATATTTATTCATTCGTATATGTAGGTGTGTATTTGTTATAAAAAGTGGCAGCGCCAAACGTTGCCACCAATTTAAAATGTCATCAATGTGGCTAACATGCCTGATGACCTCTTTTCGCAACGATCTCGGGCAATTAAAATCGACACTTTAGCGTGAAGTGTTTTTATATGTACTTTTGAAGGGATTTTTTCCACCAACTACACTGGCCATACTTTTCTACATTTTCTTTTTAATAATAACACAAAAACAAAAACAAGCAGAAAAAACATGCGTGCAGCCTCGCCTCAAATAGCCATTTGCCGGATTGTGCATTGAACTGGTCAAGCAGAGTGCAGGCGATTGTGAATTCGGTCGTTAACGAGTTTCGTATCAGAAATTAAAAATGTATCCAATGTGCCAGCATAAAGAGAGGATGCAACTAACAGTAGATAAAAAACAAAAATCAGCACATCAAAGATGCATTTCCTTTCACACACGCACACATGCACACATACGCGCGCTTGCAAGCACAAAAAGTGGCACATATGCGCTGAGTAATCATCGAAGTGTTTGTCTGTGTGGGCCAAGTGGGCGACAGTGGCGCAGAAAATAGAGCACTACTCTCACACATGGGCACGTGAAAGTGCTTTATGGCACTTTTTGCGGCATGTAGGTATTTAACATAAATGAAGTAGCCTCTTTCGCTTACTCACGCACGACGTTGTTTATTTACGTGCAGCTGCGTTTGCACCAGACTAAAAATTAAAATGGATGTCAAGGGTCGCTGATGTATGGGCTGTGCAGCGGCCAGCAAGTAGTTAAGTAAAAGTACTTTAAAATTAAATTTTTTCCATGATTGGCGACAATCTAGCCATAGGGAAAGTTATTGTCATTAAATGAAGTGCTGTCAGAAGGAAATGCATCTTAAATGAAGTGCCTGCAACTGAGAAAAATGTGTATGCTTTTACATCAAAGGCATAGTTTTAAAGTCATTTTAAAGGCATTTTTGCTCATTGTTAAAGTATTTCAATTTTAAATTGATTGAAACTTGAAGCTTCCGTACACTTGTGTTCATAATAAAAGCAGCGGGATATTGCATCATGCCCGTCCTCACGGTTGACAGTGTCCAATGAGGCGTCCCTTGGAGTGTTTGAGAGAAAGATTCTGCGGAAGATTTTTGAACCTTTGCACTTGACTTCACTTGGTGTGTCCAAACTGGCATCGGTTAGCACGAGAAAGAAAGGACTGGCGCGCTTTTTTAAACTCGGTCAAACACAAAAACAAAAAAAAAAAAATAAACAAAAACCAAATAGTCTAAAAAGAAAACTTAAAAATAAAACAAATCAAATTCAAATTACATATGTTGATTCAAAATAAGATTAAAAATGATTATCAATCAAGGAGAAGAAGAAGATATTGTAAAGTTTCGATTGTTTACTTCTATTATTTATTTTTCATTAAAAATATAATTCATACTACAACAAAAACCACATAACTTTAAGTTTTTAGCTTTTTACTATATTTAAAAAAATCAAAAAAATTTCTTAAAAATTTAAAACTTTTTAATTTGAATTTAAAAAAAACTTCGAGTATGCAGTTTCATAGCCCATTAAATTTTAGCACAACAAAGCGCCAGTTTAAAGTGGCTCCAAAACCGTTTAATTTTGGGAATTTTTGAAGTGAAACTTCTTAGGCGTCTATGGACGAGCGAGAGTGGAGAGTAAAATTTCAAGGCCATGCAACGTTTTGGGCATTTTCGTTCGGCGAGAGAGAAAAATATATAACGCAGAGGAAAGGGAGAGAGAGTGCTATACTTTATATATATCTTAGATACACTTTAGGCTATTTTTCCTCAGTTTTTATTTGTGGTTGCTAATTTCTAGTGAGAAATAACACTGCCTATTTTTGGCGCTTGTTTGTTGGTGCAAACTTGTAGGAAATAAATTTTTGGTGCCTACTTTTTGGGGTTATATTTCCTTGGTGCCCACTGTTTGGGGCGTTTTCTGTCCCAATTTTTTTGGCGTTTTTTTCGGGCCTACTTTTTGGCGTTTATTTCAGTTTCCTGGCCAGTGTGTGTGTGTACTATAAAGTGCTGTCCACTCCGGCGTCGGATTTATTGGTATTGCCTTGTGGCAATTTGTGCCGTTGCTGCGGTCCTGGAATCGCTGCGTTTGTGCGGGTGATAAACGCTCGGATTAGTGCGCGTTGTTGCCACGGTTTGTGTCCGGCGTTTACCTGCATCGGTCGACCCTTCTCGGTTTTTTGTAAATTTTTTTAATTTTTTTTTATTTTATTTTATAAAGTTTTACATAACAATAAAATTATTATACAAACTGAAAGTAGTGCAGCGCTAGCATCGGAGGCTTTAGATGTATATTTGTATTCTCTGCAAATGTTGTGAATTTATTTAGATATATACTCTTTCTCTCTCTCTCTTTCTCTCTCTCTCTCTCATTCTCTTTCGGGTCTCTCCCTCTTTCTTCGTATGCCTTGAAAGTTTCACTTCTGTTATGTGTACTTCGCTACACGCACTTTCTTTTTTTTTGCTGGCCGTCTTGCATTTTCTCACAAAGAAATTTCGAACGTTCATTTTATGGAAGGAAATCCATAACATCGTCGAGGAAAAATATGATTCAAAATCAACAGAATTTTTCGACAACTTTAAACTTGCTCTTTGAAACTGCATACCGAAAATCTTTCGAAAGTTTCAGAAAATCTTATTAAAAAGCGTGGAATTGTGATAAAAAGCTTAAGACATTTTTCTATGTAATATTTGTATGAAGCTTAAAACTTGAGACTTGGTACAAATATCCATTATTTTCTCGGTATATGGCTGAAATTATGAATGGTGCTTATGGTGCCGATACTGCAACAGTTAATTACGAGCAATTTCGGTTTCGTCGATTCCATTCAGGCATTTTTGATGTTAAAGAAAATGGCGCTAATGTCGAAAATGTCGATAAAATCACAGAAATAATCGAAGTTCACCGGCATGTTAGTAGCCGTTGCATCATCGCCCAGGAGCTAAAGATCGACCACAAAACAGTTTCAAGCCATTTGCGCTAAACTGGATTCAAAAAGATGTTCGCCGTTTGAATGTCGCACCTATAAACACCAAAAAACATAATGAATTTCCATCTGCGAAGCCTTAGCCAAACCGAATGAAACCGACTTATTTCTTAATAGATTGAGGATGAGAAATGGGTCACAGACGACAGTAATGTGCGAAAATTATCGCCGTCAAAGCGTGATGAAGCAGCGCAAACTGTGGGCAAACCAGGACTGACGGCCTGGTTCTAATATTTATTATGAGTTGCTTCCGTATGGCCAAACACTAAGTTCAGATCTCTACTGTCAACAACTGGACCGTTTGAAGGTATCGATTGACCCGAGACAGAATTGGCCAACAAGAGGTGTTGTCTTCGATCAGCTCAACGCAAGGTCTCACACGTCTCTAGTAGCTCGTCAAAAAACTCCGGGAGTTTATTAAGAGGTTTTAATACATCCACTATATGGTCCGGACCTGGCACCAAGCGATTACCACCTTTTTCTTTCATTGTAAAACTTTCTGAGTGATAAGAAATTGGTATCAAGAGAAGATTGTGAAAATCAATTACTAGAGGACCAAGACTTCTATCAGAGAGTCATTGTGAAGCTACCTTTGAAATGGCAACAAATTATACAACAAAAAGGGTACATATTTGGCCCAAATCGGACAGTCCGAAACATCCTAAATAAGTTTTGAATTTTACTCAAAAAAACAGTGGATTTCTGGATTTGAGATTATTTGAATGCAGTATTAAAAAAGAAAAACATTTTCCAATATTAAGCCTTTAAATTCCTAGAATAAGAGTGGCTTTGTCACAAATACCCCGCTGCTCACCTGCAATCCTGTAAATAAAACCTTAAGTGTGCAAAAAATAGCTTAGGCTTCTCTACTAGAGTGGTTTAATCCCAAGAGTTTTTTAAGTAAGCATTTAAAATTATTTGGAGGACATTTTTTTCTTTTGGAAAGTATGTTGCTAATTTCATGATGCAAAAATTAGGTAATTTTTTTTTAATTTTCTTAAAAAAGGTTGCTAATTTATAAGTAATCATGTAAACATTTAGTAATTTTTTCTTTAATTTTCCAAAAAAGGGACTTTTTCGTTAAAAAATTGTTTTTGAAAAACAATTTCTTTTTGAAAAAGTAAAGAACAAAAATGTTAAAAAAGTAATTTGGGAAAGAAAGCAAAAACTTTTAATTTTTCAAAGAGGAATTTTTTCACATTTTTTTCAGAAAATTTGTTTTCCATTTTTTATTTCTAATTCTAATTAATTTTCTAAAAACAGGTTGCAAAAAAAAAAATTGTTGTTATTTTTTTCTTCCCCACATTATTCTTTTACCATTTTTTTTTTTTTACTTTTTCAAAGAGAATTTTTCATATTTTTCGTTTTTAATTAATTCTAATGCAGTATTGATGCATGAAATGTAGTATCTAATTAATTCTCATTAATTTTTTTAATTTTCAAAAAAAAGTTTCTAATTTATAAGTAATGATGTAAGCATTTAGTAATTTTTTCTTTAATTTTTCAAAAAAAACTGTTTTTTTTTCTTCCCCAAATTATTTTTTTACCATTTTTTTTTTACTTTTTAAAAACGAAATTTTTTTTTCATATTAATTCAAAAAAAATTTTTTTAATTTTTTTCCAAAAAAATGTATTCTAACTAGCGACCGAAAAACAATTATTTTTCTTTTCTAAAACAATTTTAAAAAATTTCTTCCAATTTTTGGACTCTGCATAAGTCAAAGAGATACAGAAATAACGCTTTGGATTATTACGAGAGTTAGAAATCATTGTTGGGAGACCATGTACCGTCAGCGTCAAAATAAAGCGTACACCAGATATTGTTAAGTTTTGACTATTTGTTTACTTATTTACAGCAAAATGTCAGAATTTTTAAAAGGAATTTTTAGAAAAATTTCAGGTACGCAGTTTTGAAGATTATTGAACTTTGGTACATTAAAATACAAAATTCAAGTCGTTCAAAAATTGCGTTGATTTTTGACAAGTTTTTCTGCTGATGTTATAGGATGTTTTTTCCATATAAGAAATTGTGTCGAATAGAGAAAATGCGCAAGACCGATTCCTAAAAAAATTGTCAAAAATTTGTGTAATTTGAAATGAACTTAAAACTTGAAATTGAATGATCTATAAAACTAAATAACCGAAATTTTTCTAAAAATTCTTAGTAAAAAATCTGAAATTCTGATGAGAATTTGCCGAATTTTTACAAGTTTTATACAAAGTTCGAATATGGATTTTGTTGTTATTGAACTATACTTAAAAAAAAAATAATAGAGATTTGAAAGTAAATAAATAAATAGTCAAATCTTAACAATATGTGGTGTACACTTTAATTTGACGCTGACTGTAGTTCTTTTTTTAATAAAATATTCT
This sequence comes from Anastrepha fraterculus, assembly GCA_037575425.1. Lineage (NCBI taxonomy): Eukaryota > Metazoa > Arthropoda > Insecta > Diptera > Tephritidae > Anastrepha > Anastrepha fraterculus. Next base: position 10,559 of record JAYXIM010050043.1, read on the forward strand.
AACGTGCTGTGTACTATATCTTCGGGCATTGACTGTTCAGATCACAATGGCGCTGTCAAAATTATAAAAAACACCCCACACTTAAAGTTTTAACTATGTATTGATTTATTTATTCTCTTCAATTAATTTCGATAGATTAGGTCAGGTTATACTGGCTGGCCGAACCCACAGGGACCATTTTGGCCTATAGCGATACCAGGTTTTTTTTATCGAAAATAAGCATTACTCAAGATGCGCGGGCTGTTCGCGAGTCTTAGAAGTTCCTCGAACTGCAGTTCAGGGATAGATTTTGGGCTTTCAAAACTGAGAGCACCCAGGTAGCAGAGTTTAGTTTTTGAGAGAGCCTGAGCATCATCGAATTTCGATAAATTTTCATAAAAATTTAATAATTTTTAAATAGCTTTTTTTTAATATGACTGCGCAGTTTATAGCCCATTAAATTTTATAAGAACAAAGTGCAAGTGTGTTGTTGTTGGAGTGGTTGAATATTTCCACTGAAATAATCCTAATTAGGGACCAGCACCGTTTTACTACCACTGTCTCGTGTGATGATGTATTTCTTTTTTGTTTTTTTTTCATATTTGTGTTTCAGATCCATTTCGTGAGGTGCAAGTGTAACAGCAAATCCTTTATCTTTGTCCTTAAGGGAGGTCTCTTACCAGTGGCTTCAAAAACAGGTGTTTTCGAGGCAAAAAAAGCGACACAGGAATAATCTTTTGCATTTATTTGAAGGCATGGTTGAAGAGTAATAAATAATTTTTTAACATAAATAAGAAAACAAAATGGCGGACACGCGCTAGTAAAACGGCGTGTAAGATTGCGGTCGTAGAAAAACGAAAAATATTGTCTTATTCAGAAGGCTTTGCTGCATACATATAATAGACTATGTACTCTTGTATAAAAATTTGAAAAAATTAACACACAATTAATTATTGAAAAAAGTGCTTTATTTCGCTTTTTTCTCAAAAATGGTTTTTTTTTTTTTGTATTTTGTTAGTTAATTAGTTGCCCATTTTAATTATCTTTATATAGATTATCAGTTTGAAAGGATAAGTTTCGTCGTTTTTTTTAATCTTACACGCCATTTTCTAACACATGGTTTTGAGAAAACGTGTTTCAAAGTTTTCAGAAGGTAGACAGTATACTCACACGAGGAACGGTACAAAGGTCTGTAACTCCGAAATCACTTTCCTATAATATATCTATTGATTTTAGTAAAAAAAATCGATTTTTTGAAGCCGACTGATAAGAGGCCCCCCTTAATGTGCTGTAAGAACGGCTTACTGAAGGAACGGAGTCGTACCCTAGCTAGCACTGGACATTCCCATAAGTAGTGGAAAACACTTTCCTTCACCCCTTCCACTTGACAGCTTCTGCAGATAGGATTGAAGGGGAGGATGAGTCTGGCTGCATGCTCCTCTACTTTCCAATGACCTGTAAGGGTTGCAGTGATGCGTGAAATGTTTGGTCGAGAACAAAATGCACAAGTGCAAGTTTGAAGTCGCTTAAAAGTTTCGTTGATTTCCGATAATTTTTTCCCCAACGATGCTTCGTGTAAAGAAAATTTCGTGCTTTAATATGGAGAAAAGGGACACTATTAAGTAAAAAAATTATAAATGATAATGAACGAAAATTTTTACAATTTCGAATTTACACTTTGTTCAACCAGAATTTATTGAACTATAAAACTGCATATTCAAAATCGTTCTAAAAACTCCAACTAAAAACTATAGAATTCGGATGGAGGATGGGTTGTGGAATTTTTCTAATTTTTTTGGAAAGTTTGAGAATTGGATTTATTTTGTTTGGTTCATCAATAAAATATTTTTTTATTAAAAATAGTTGAAATTAAAAAATAAATATATAAATTGTCAAAATTTGTCCATATGTGGTGATTTCACAATTTTCCAGCGGGATATATGGCATTGCATTCATAAAAAAACCAAAAATATTATAATTTCTGATAAATAATTTAATTAAAATAGTTTTGGATTTTTTTCTTCACTGTCAACGTCTAGTTCCGCAAAGTAAGAATGTGAATACAGTAGAACAGAGCTGTTTTCATCCAAAACGCATTTTCGAAAAAATTATCACTGACGAGTGGATGATGTACGAGTATGTTTGCTCTGGTATTTTATAAAGAAAATATGTGCCCCAGTTTAACATTTATCTATATTCGCATATTTAGAATTTTTAGTTTTAATTTTTACTTTCTTACTTATAGAGAGTGTATTAAAAAATAATAATACTAAATAACTTAACTAACGTATCCTCTGGTTAGCTTCCGAACACCCGTTCGGGATTGAGCTAAAGTGAGAAGGTGAAGCATCCCAGCATAGCTGGTTGTGCGTTGGGTTTGGGACCCGCCACTTAAAAAACCCCCCAATGAAAACAGCAACAAAGCCTCGGATGAGAACTTCCAACACTGATGACGACCCCTGCAAACGAAATAAGGAATACGATTTGAGGGCATGCACCTGGAATGTCCGGTCCCTTAATGGGGAAGGTGCCTCTGCCCGGCTGGTTGATGTCCTCGTGAGAGTAAAGGCTGACATCACTGCCATCCAAGAGATGCGATGGACGGGGCAAGGTAAGAAAAACATAGGACCTTGCGACGTCTACTACAGCTGCCATGTAAAGGAGCGCAAATTCGGTGTCGGATTTGTTGTGGGAGAGAGACTTCGTCGCCAAGTACTGTCGTTCACCCCGGTGGTCGAGCGTCTCGCAACAATCCGCATCAAAGCGCGATTTTTTAACATCTCGCTAATTTGCGCCCACGCCCCGACGGAAGAGAAGGACGATGCGACCAAAGATTCCTTCTATGAACGCCTGGAACGTTCCTATGAGCGCTGCCCCGCCATGACATAAAAATCGTGCTTGGCGACTTCATCGCCAGGGTGGGCAAGGAGGGAATTTTTGGTCCCACAGTCGGAAAATTCAGCCTACACAACGAAACATCCGGTAACGGACAGAGGCTGATCGACTTCGCCGGGGCCCGAAACATGGTAGTCTGCAGCACCAGATTCCAGCATAAAAAGATACACCAAGCTACCTGGCTGTCTCCTGATCGAAAAACGCGAAACCAGATCGATCATGTTGTGATAGATGGAAGACACGCTTCTAGTGTATTAGATGTACGTACGATCCGAGGAGCCAACATCGACTCGGATCATTACCTTGTTGCAGCCAAACTGCGCACACGCCTCTGTGCAGCAAAAAACGTACATCTACCTACGCAAAGAATGTTCGACATCGAAAAGCTGCAATCACAACAGACAGCCAGAAGATTCGCCACTCGACTCTCACTCCTGCTCTCGGAGAGCACTGCCCAACACACCGGCATGCGCGAGCAATGGAGCAACATTTCTCGTTCCCTACGTACCGCCGCCGAAGAAGAAATCGGATTCCGGCGAGCCCGAAAAAACAATTGGTACGACGAGGAATGTCATGCTGCCGCCTATAGAGCCACGCTGCGATCGGGCGCAACGCGAGCCATGTGGGATCGCTACAGAGAGCTGAAAAAGGAAGAGAGACGTATTATCCGACAGAAGAAACGAGAGGCCGAAATACGTGAGTGCGAGGAGCTTGAGATGCTGGCCAATAGGAACAACGCCCGAAAGTTTTACCAGAAAGTTCGGCGGCTTACAGAAGGTTTTAAGACCGGGGCGTTGTCCTGTAAGAACAAAGACGGCGATCTGGTGACTGACGTACAGAGCAATCTTAAATTATGGAGGGAACACTTCTCGAACCTGTTAAACGGTGACAGCTGCGCATGTCATAGAGAATGTGAAGATCCCGATACCCCAATCGTTGACGACGGAATTGTCGTTCCGTTACCCGACCATGACGAGGTGAGAATAGCAATATCACGGTTAAAGAACAACAAAGCCGCGGGCGCCGACGAACTGCCGGCTGAGCTATTCAAACATGGCGGCGAGGAGCTGGTAAGGTGCATGCATCAGCTCCTATGCAGAATATGGTCGGATGAAAGCATGCCTGCCGATTGGAATTTAAGTGTGCTCTGCCCAATCCACAAGAAGGGCGATCCTGCAATTTGTGCCAATTACCGCGGGATTAGTCTTCTAAATATCGCCTATAAGGTTCTAGCGAGCGTATTGTGTGAAAGGCTGAAGCCCACCGTCAACCAACTGATTGGACCTTATCAGTGTGGCTTCAGACCTGGAAAGTCTACCATCGACCAAATATTCACAATACGCCAAATCTTGGAAAAGACCCATGAAAGGAGAATCGACACACACCATCTTTTCGTCGACTTCAAAGCTGCATTCGACAGTACGGAAAGGAGTTACCTGTATGCCGCTATGTCTGAATTTGGTGTCCCCGCAAAACTAATACGGCTATGTAAGATGACGTTGCTCAACACCAGCAGCGCCGTCAGAATTGGGAAGGACCTCTCCGAGCCGTTTGATACCAAACGAGGTTTCAGACAGGGTGACTCACCGTCGTGTGACTTCTTTAACCTGATGTTGGAGAGGATCGTGCGAGCCGCAGAACTTAATCGCTCAGGCACAATTTTTTATAAGAGCGTACAATTGCTGGCGTATGCCGATGATATTGACGATCATCGGCCTTAACAACCGCGCTGTTAGTTCTGCCTTCTCCAAACTGGATAAAGAGGCAAAGCGAATGGGTTAGGTGGTGAACGAGGACAAAACGAAGTACCTCCTGTCTTCAAACAAACAGTCGGCGCACTCGCGTATCGGCACCCACGTCACTGTTGACAGTTATAATTTTGAGGTTGTAAAAGACTTCGTGTATTTAGGAACCAGCATTAACACCGATAATAATGTCAGCCTTGAAATCCAACGTAGAATCTCTCTTGCCAACAAGTGCTACTTTGGACTAAGTAGGCAATTGAGCAGTACAGTCCTCTCTCGACGAACAAAACTAACACTCTGCAAGACTCTCATCATGCCCGTCCTAACGTATGGCGCAGAAGCTTGGACGATGACAACATCCGATGAAGCGACGCTTGGAGTGTTCGAGAGAAAGATTCTGCGTAAGATTTTTGGACCTTTGCACGTTGGCAACGGCGAATATCGTAGACGATGGAACGATGAGCTGTATGAGCTTTACGACGACATAGACATAGCGCAGCGAATAAAGATCCAGCGGCTTCGTTGGCTGGGTCATGTCGTCCGAATGGATACAAACGCTCCGGCTTTGAAAGTATTCGATGCGGGACCAGCTGGTGGTAGCAGAGGAAGAGGAAGGCCTCCTCTGCGTTGGAAAGATCAGGTGGAGAAGGACTTGGCTTCACTTGGTGTGTCCAATTGGCGCCGGTTAGCACGAGAAAGAAACGACTGGCGCGCTTTGTTAATCTCGGCCAAAATCGCGTAAGCGGTTATCGCGCCAATTAAGAAGAAGAAGAAATAACTTAAAGTATTTTATGTCCGCACATTCACTTTATACATTAAAACATAACTATGTATTTACATGTACACAGTTACGTACGTAAAATCATATTACGTATTTCCGCCAGCACGTATGTATTGACG
>JAYXIM010050045.1:0-23987 GCA_037575425.1 Anastrepha fraterculus
AGCAAAGGGGAATGTAGGCACCTCGTTGGACTGATGATGAGCCACTTTCTATGGGCGAGGCACATGGAAAAGGTAGCCATCTCAGACAGTCTACTCCGTCCAACATGTGAAGAGGAGGATAAGACGGCAGACCACTTTTTATGCGCCTGCTTGGCCTTCGCTTGAATCAGACTCCAGGTCTTTGGCACCACTAGACCTGCTCAGATTTCGAAGATCGGGTAGATTTAAAGAAAATCGAAGAGGGAACCTGAGTGCAGTACAATGAGCTTAATAGTGTCTCAGTGCTTTACCAACAAAAAAAGGCACTCATCATTTAAGCACAGATTAAAATATAAAATAAACTTTTTGCTTAAAAGTGAAAGTCAATATTGCGTTCTTTGCTATAAATGGCCTCCATTTCATATCCTTTTCGTTTTTTTTGGGAGAGTACTGAGTCAGTCTTCTTGAGTACCCGCTTGGACACCTCAATTAAATTTATTCACCCCTTCGGAAATCATCCTTGATAAATCTAATCAAACGTTTTAAGTGCAGACAAAGGGAATCCAAGTACAAAAACCTGATTTTCTCCAGCGCAGAGTATTAAGTCTGTCCCGTTTAGTGCCCGTTTTAATACCTCCATTGGATGTATGCCCTCCTTGCCATTTCAGCCCTAAGTACAGACAAGTACAGATAAAGAGACACCAGGTACAACAACCTGATTTTCTCTAACACTGAACCGTTACATAAGATGGAGAATTGATCCTTTCTCTTTGCAGTTCCTACAGACCCTACATCATTTTGCGGTTAGACAATAGTCTCTTAATAATAAAATTATAGTGGATATAATACACCTCATCCTTCTTGGTATTTCTTATCTACAGTACACAACCTTATTATTATTTACAGATACAAACTGCAAACGCGTTCATCTGGAAAAATTATCATCGATCTCAATTTGATCTTTCGCAATTTCGCTAAATTTGGTGTTGAGTTTAAGTGAATACCAACAAAACACTAGCAAAATGAAGAAAACGCTTTCGGCTGCGTTGATATTGCTGCTACTACAAATTGTGGCAGCTGTAAAAATAGGCGTTTCAAGAGTAAACTTGGAAGCCACCAGCAGTACGTCTACAACTACGTCCACACATAGGTCATCTGAGACTTTTACTGAGTCTGCAATAACAACGGCTGTCGCAACAGCAACCACTTCGGAAGATAGCACCTTAATGTCCGATAGCACCGAAATAGATATTGAGAGTTCGACTACAGCAACCACAACAACTACAAAAGCCAAACCAACTACGATAAAGCCCAACTTCACCATCGCTATATTTCCACCACGTCTAAAGCCAACGAAAGCACCAAAAATTACAACAACTACTACAACAACATCTACAACAACACCAACCACTGTGAGTACTGCGATCCCCAATGCAACCCTAAATACGATTGCTCCAGAGGGTAGCCACTTAACTAAGACAGCTCCAAGTGACAACTCTTACTACTGCGAGTGTGATTTGTTGTTGGACGCTTGCGATTTAAATTGTTGCTGTGATAGAGACTGTACACCGGAAGCGCTACAAGTCTTCAATTGTAATGCTGCCCCAAAGCATCCGCAGTTGAAAAATCGCTTGAAGGACTTTCAATATGAGCATGGACTGCCATCGTGTAAAGTTAATGATGGGTGGTTGTGTGTGTTTCGGACGAATACGCGACAGGAGCGACAGAAGGTAAGAGTACAGGTGGGCATACTCTTAAGAGTAAAAGAATATATACCTTTTGGTAATGCCAATAATGCCAACCGACATGGTTATGTAGTGATCAGATTTCGTCGTATTAGTAGTAGTTATGCATTTATTATGGTAATGATAACACCGAGTACTGTCAGATTATGTCTCACTTGATTACCCCAACGGAGATTAGATATTCCTCTTCCTCGTCGTCCACCAGTGGGTTCCCTTTCGAAGAACTGCCGTGCCGGAGCACTTTCGTTCATCCGCGAGACATGGCCAAGCCAGGACAAGCGCTGTATTTTAATACGCATCACTATGTTCGCATCTTGGTATAGCTCGTACAGTTCACTGGTCCATCAGATACGGAACTCATTCGCGCCTACGCGAAGAAGACCAAAGAATTTTTCTCTCGAACGCTTCCAGTGCTCTCTCATCAGTTGTCGTCAACGTCCAAGCTTCTACACCGTATACAAAGACGGGTATGATTAAGATTTTGTACAGCATTGTTTTCGTTTTTCGAGAAAGAGCGCTACTTCTCAATTACCTACTGAGCCCAAAGTAACACTTGTTGGTAAGAGCTATGATTCGTTTAATCTCTAGGCTGACGTCGTTCTGGCTGTTAACACTGGTTCCTAGATAAACAAAGTCCTTCACAACTTCAAATTTGCGGTTGCCAACAGTGACGTGTTGTCTAAGACGCGTGGACTCTTTATATGTTGGTACTCTCGTTCACCTCAAGACCCACTTTTTTTGCTTTCTTCTCCCGAATGGAGTACGCTGAACATACGGCGCGGTTGTTCAGGCCGACAATATCTATATCATCTGCATACGCAAATAGCATCACAATTTTGCAGTATAAGCGGTTCTACTCAGCAGCACCAATAATTTTTTTGCTGGTAGGAGATTAAAGAAATCGCACGAAAGGAAATCGTCTTGTCTGAAACCTCGCTTGGTATCGAACGACTGAGAGAGATCCTGATGGAGCTTACCGTAGCGCTCAACGATATTTTACACAGCCGTATAAGTTTTGCGGGGATACCAAAATCAGACATAGCGACACAGAGGCCGTTCCTGTTTGTGCTATCGAATGCAGATTTCAAATCGACGAAGAGATGGTGTGTTTCGATTTGTCGTTCATGAGTTTTCTCCAGGATTTGGCATATTGTGAAGATCTGGTCAATAGTAGACTTACCAGGCCCGAAACCATACTGATAAGGTCCAATCAGTTCTTTGGTGATGGATTTCAGTCTGTCACATAATACGCTCGATAAGACTTTGTATGCGACATTAATAAGACTATTCCGCTCTAATTTTTGAAGTTTGTAGGATCACCACCACAGTCGTTCGGTATGCTTTCATCCGACCATATTTCGCATAGAAGATGGTGCATGCGGTTTGCTAGCTTTTCGCCTCCAGCTTTAAATAGCTCTGCCGGTAGTCCGTCGGCTCCTGCGGATTTGTTTTTTTATAGCCGCGTTATCCCTATTCGAACCACTTTAAGGTTGGTTGGTGTTACGACTATTCCGTCTGGGGTATCTGTCTGAACTTCATTGTCCACACTGCTACTGCCACGGATTGCAGCTGTACCAAGTGATTCCTCCATAACCCAAGCATTCCCTAGACATCTGTCATTAGATTGCCGTTTTTATCTTTGCAAGAACTGGCCACGTTCTTGAATCCTTCAGTTTAGCGCTTAAATTTGGAAACATTTTTGGGTTATGTTTCTGTCACTCAAAATCCCTGACTCTTCGCACTCATGTTTTTCCAATTCCCATTTCTTGCGCCTGAAAAGACGCCTCTCTTCTCTCCCCTCTTCCCGGTATTGCTCTGTTGTAGCGCGCGTTGAAGCCGACCGCGGTGTAGCCCGATATGCTGAGTCTTTTGCCATGGTGACGGCACGGCACTCGTCGTCTTACCAATTGTTGCGCCGTTAGCGATGAAAGGCAACTACCGTCTCAGCAGCGATGCGCATGCAGCGGAAGATGACGTTCCACTGCGCGGTTACCTCATCGAATTGAGTAGTGCTCTGATTGAGCTGGAGTGAAAGTAATGATAGTGTATTTATTAAGGTAAAGGTAATTGTAACGGTATTGGTAATAATTATTTTGACATATTTTATAGTCACGGTAGTATTAATGGGGGTGGTAATAGTAGCTCTGTAATGGCAATTCCAATGGTTACGCAATTGTTTTTCTTTCTCTTGCATACTGCATACAAAATATGTATACAAACTGATAATTTTTATTTTTCCAAAAATTCTTCCATTCAAGGCGCCCGCTATTGACTTGAATACAAATCACTATTACAAATGGCCAACGCCTGTTTGGGACTTTGCTTATGAACAAGATTCTAATGATGAAAATGTTGACCACTATATATACGGAGAACCACTCCAATTTCTAAATATGAAAACCATGTTGCTCAAACAATTCGGTGAGTATTTATGAATCTGTTCTTTAGTGTACGCTATTCGCTATCTGGTCGCCTCTCTCTTTCGCACGACAGATCTTCCACATACCTTTAAACCGCCACACTGTCAAATAAAGGAGCCTGTCAAATTTTTAAAGTCATACAAAACCAACTGTTTACTAGACACAATTGAAGAATTGAAATTAAACGCGAGAAATCTACTAACTTTTATACAAACCAACAAATTACTGTTAAAACCATTAAAGCAAGCCAACGAACTGGACAATTTGGCGCATATTTTAAGTGACTTCGCCGTCAATATTTGTCAAAAACAAAAATGTGAGATTGTGCCACTAACGAACAGCACCGCTTTGGAGCTGCACCTCCACCAGCATTTCTATGCCACAGAAATCAAATTCAAGCTGCTACACAACTACACACAACTCTTTGGCGGCTTGCTAGAGTTGAGCGATAAGCGCGAGTCGCACAACAACACTGAATTATGGCAAAAATACCAGGTGGAATATATTTACAAAAACATAACGGTAAATGATGTAAACAAGGAACTAAATAAAACATCCGCCAACTATGAAAATGCACCCAAACTCAGCTCTGGCCCATTGGGCTACCTACAAGGCAAACCCATAATTATAGCACGTTTTATAGCAAACAATCAAAGTGAAGTGTTATCGCCCACAAATCAAGTATTGGATTATTTTCACATTAATAGCACAAAATCGCAGACAAATCACACATTTTCGTTATTCACCACACGCCAGCAATTTTGCGCGCGCGACTCTAAAACTGCAAATCTCATAAATTATGGCGTAAGCACTTGGAAGCAATGTAAGCTGCGCTTCAGCAACGAGAGCTTGGTGAAATTACCACAAAGTGAACGTAACTTCACTAAAATTTGCATTCAATTACAAACGGAAATCGTCGCACACTTCTTTAGTGCTAATATTTTCCAGTTTGGTCTGAAATTTCCCGATCTCTACATCTCTCAGCTGGGGCGACCGGAAAATCGTAGCGATAAATGGACGCTACTACAACTGCGCAATCACGATTTTGCACCCATAAGCGGTGAATTTAATGCGCATGCGCAAAGTTTCAGTTGCCGCAATATGCTGCTCAATATTGCCTACGAGTTCCTAGTGGGTCATTTCACCGAGGCGGGTATACGGCAACAGGCGTTGGTGAAGCAAGCAACACTCACCTTTGGCGAACGTAATGACTTGGAATTCGAAATGGATGAGGCGATCGAGGTGCCGCTGATGGTATCGGTGATGTTCTTCGATTATTCTAAAGATGCGTCTAACACGGGGCTTTTGAGAAACGATGCCGATGTGAAGTGGCGTATTATACTATTGAGCCTAGTGGGCTTATACAGATACTCATACAAGTACTTTAAATGATTATTTACTTATTGTTAGGTATTAGTTTGTAGTGGTCTGAGTACTTTTGTAGTATTTCAATAATAATTATATTAGTAGTATTTAGTAGTTTAGAAATTTAGTAATTAAAAATGCAATTCAAATAAAGAGCTCGCAATGAATAAATACTGTTTATATACAAGTAAATAAATGCAAGGGGAATAATTATTAGTAATGGTACTGGTAATGGTAATGGTAATGGTAATGGTACTGGTAATGATACTGGTAATGGTACTAGTGATGGTACTCGTAACTGTAATAATATTGGAGCTGGTGAAAGTTATAATAATAATAATAATGTAGATGAAAATGGTAATGTAAAAGTAATTGTACTGGTATTGAAGACGGTAAAGGTTTTGGACAGATATTCGGAAGTGGTAATGGGAAAGTAATTGTACTGGTATTGAAGACGGTAAAGTTTTTAGAAAGAGGATTGGAAGTCGTAATGTGAAAGTAATAGTACTGGTATGGCTAACGGTAATGGTTTTGAAAAGAGTATTTAAAGTAGTAATGTAAAAGTAATTGTACTGGTATTGAAGACGGTAAAGGATTTGGAAAGAGTATCGGAAGTGGTAATGTGAAAGTAATAGTACTGGTATTGAAGACGGTAATGGCTTTCAAAAGAGAGTATTGAAAGTGGTAATGTAAAAGTAATTGTACTGGCATTGCAAACGGTAATGGTTTTGGACAGAGAATCGGACCTGGTAATGGGAAAGTAATTGTACTGGTATTGAAGACGGTAAAGGTTTTGGAAAGAGGTTTGGAAGTGGTAATGTGAAGGTAATAGTACTGGTATGGCTGACAGTAATGGTTTGGGAAAAAGGATTAGAAGGCGTAATGTGAAGGTAATAGTAATAGCCTTGCTGATGGTAGTCCGTACGTAAACGTATTTGCCCATGGGTGTGGGAATTGATAATGGTAATTTGAATGCTGCTAATAATGATACTGACATTTTTGATGTAATGATTTTCGAAAGAAAGTTCATACTGGTAATGGTAATTGTATTGCCATAATGCTGATGCTAGTGGTAATGGTAAAGTGATAGCAATAATTAGTCTTAGTGTTGCTGAGAAAGATGTCTTCGGGAAGGAAATGGGGGAATAGTTATGGTAATTGGAACTGGTAATGGTAAAGGTAAGAGCAAAGGTAATGGTGGTATTTTTAATATAATCACTTTGTAGAGAGAGTTCGTAATGGTAATGGTAATTGTGTTTGCAATGCAAATATAAGGGTAATGATAAAGCGACACTAATTGTACTGATATTACTGATTGTAATGCTTTCGGAAAGGAAATTCACAAAGGTTATATTGATTGGTAATAGTAATGGCAATGGTAAAGGCAATGGAAAAAGTAATGGGAGCGTTGATAATGTAATGGTATTTTTTATGTAACGATTTCTGACAGAGAGTTCGTAATAGTAATGGTAATAGTTATTAGGTTGGTATTAGTAATGATGGTGGTAAAGTGGTAGTAATGCTGTTAGTGTTGCTAATGGTAATGCCTTCGAGAAGAAAATGTGCAATGGTTTTGGTAAATACCCGTAGTAATGGTAAAGGTAACGGAAAAGGTATTAGTAATTATAATATTTAGTATTTTCGATGTAATGAATTTATGGAGAGATTTCGTAGGTGTAATGGTATTATTGTTTGTAATGTAATGGGAATGGTAGTAATTGTATTAGTGATAGCGCAGTCGTAATAGTTTTAGCAATTGGTAACAGTAATGATAAAGGTGAAGGTAAAGGTAATGGCGTTTTTTTTTTTGTCGGGACAACTAGCATGTGCACCACTCAGACATTAATTAGGCCTATTGTACTACACTTGGATTCCCTTTTAATTTTCTTTAAATCTACCCGATCTCCGAAGAAATCTGAGTAGATCTTGTGGTACCAAGGAGCCAAGATGATCGCTTCTTAATACATCAGTGCCAAAGACCTTAAGTCTGATTCGAGCGAAGGCAGGGCAGACTCACAGGAAGTGGTCCGCCGTGTCATCCTCCTCTTCACAAGCTGGGCAGAGTACACTGTCTGAGATGCCCAATAACGGTAATGGTAGTTTTGGTGTAATGGTTTGGAAGGAGGGCAATGGTAATTGTGATTGTAATGATAGCGATAAAATTATAGTAATAGTATTCGCATTTCTGAAGGTAAAGTTTTCGGGAAGGGAGTTGGGAATGATTATGGTAACTAGTAATATTTTTATTTTACTCGAAACAGTTTTGATGCAGTCTGGAAAGGAAGTCTGGGGGAAGTTTTCCCAAGAATTACAAGTCGAGATATATTCCATCTTTAAAGTCATAAAGTAAGCCTTTGAAATTAGACTAGATAAGACGCGATAATCGCTTGAGCGATTTTGGACGAGTATAACAAAGCACGGCAGTCGTTTCTTTCTCGATCTAACTGGCGCGAGTTGGGCACACCAAGAGAAACCACGTCCCTCTCCAGCTCCACTTGATCTTTTCAACGCAGAGGAGGTTTTCCTCTTCCTCTGCTTTAACCAGCTGGTACCGCATCGAATACATTCACAACCGGAGCGTTAGCATCCATTCGGACGACATGACCCAGCCAACGAAGCAGCTGGATCTTGATTCGCTGCAGTATGTCTATGGCCGCCGTAGCCGAATGGGTTGGTGCGTGACTACCATTCGGAATTCATAGAGAGAACATCGGTTCGAATCTCGGTGAAACACCAAAATTAATACAAACATTTTTCTAATAGCGGTCGCCCCTCGGCAGGCAATGGCAAACCTCCGAGTGTATTTCTGCCATGAAAAAGCTCCTCATAAAAATATCTGCCGTTCGCAGTCGGCTTAAAACTGTAGATCCCTCCATTTGTGGAACAACATCAAGACGCACACCTCAAATAGGAGGAGGAACTCGGCCAAACACCCAAAAAAGGGTGCACGCGCCAATTATATATATATATGTCTATGTCGTCGTAAAGCTCATAGAGCTCTATGTTCCATCACCTATGATAATCGCTGTCGCCAGCATACAAAGGTCCGAAAATCTTCCTCAGAATATTTCTCTGAAACTCTCCAACGGATGCCTCATCGGATATTGTCACCGTCCAAGCTTCTGCGCCACACGTGTTAAGACAGACATGATGAGAGTCTTAGAAAGGGTTGGCTTTGTTCGTCCAGAGAAAGCTTTACTACTCAATTGTGTATTTAATCCGAAGTACCACTTGTGGGCAAGAGAGGTTCTCCGTTGGATTCCACCCATTTGCCTTATTTCCCAACGAACGTACAAGGACAAAAAACAGTAGGTCCGACCCATTTTACTAGCGTTCCTACGTAGCCGGAACGACCCGATTTTATATACCTGGCCAAAGACAGTCACTTCAGCAGCATTTCTTCAGGCACAAAACTCTACCAGTTTTAATATGCAGGAGAAATAAGTCAAATGATCTAAGAAGCGCTACGAGAAAGGGACCGCAGTTTTTTGGCTTTACACGATCTTTGGTTTCACACCGTTAGAAAATTGGAGATTGAAGGCTAATTCCCCTTTAAAGAGTTAACAATTTCCCGGTATTATTTCTTATTTTTTATTTTCCATGTACCTCAGGAATATTTATTAAAAATTAATGAGACATTCAGAAGACATCAAATATTATAGCAACTTCAAATCAGACAAGAAAAAATCCATCAATGAAAACTATATCTTATAAACGAAAAAAGATTCGACTCTTATTAGAACGCCTGCATATATACAAATATACATCTGCTTGAACCCACTCTGCGCACAACTAAAAATGCGCCGCATCTACTCCACGAACATACTCAAGGAACCATCATCCAAAGACGAATTACAGCAAGAACGAAAACGAAGTCAATGTCAGCCGATCACCGTCGAACGTCCATCTGAGTTTCCACAAATACTCATTGCACCGGAGACCTTAACTACCGGTCGCTACGAGATCGAAACTGCACAGAAATGGCTTATATTACCAGGTAAAAATGGACGCCAGCACAAATTTCCACTACAAACTATATTGCCGAAAGTGCAGATGATGCGCACAGTGCCACCGAGGCATTTACCACGCGATGTTGAAGTCGATCGGCGTCGACGGCAATATAGTAAACTCAATTTGTTGGAAATGTTGAAGGATGCTGGCTTAAGTAATGACGATCTCATGCCCACCGAAGAGGTTTATTATACGCTCTCGGACAATGCATGTAAGCACTTTTTGCCGCTGAGTTTCTTTGATGACTCCGACTTCGATACAAACTCACCGGCCGCATGGTTGGCCTTGGCTAGGGTGGAAGAGAGTGACTACGCATTGCCAGCCAAAGTATATCTACCAAACTCGCAAAGTCTATTGGATTACTCGTGGCAATTTGCCGCAGTCACCGCTTACAATAATGAGACACGTAAATGGACTGTGTTGGGATTGAATGACGAATTCGAATATCAAGTGCCAACTATACAGATAATGTTTCTCGCTGACGATGCACAGGTGTTCGTGCAACGTCTCAAAAAAGCCGTACACGATCGCAATATTGGCGAACGTCTAATCCAAATGGAATCGATTGTGGACTGTGTGTTGCTGCAGGATTTGGAAGATGACCGCTTTATGCCAAACAAACGCATCGATAAATTGCTGCAGAAGATGATCGGCAAATGCAACGAACATTTTCAACTTCAAATGCGTACCGAGGTGTATCTGGTATTTGAACACTTAATGGCCTGCTATGAGTTTGAGAAATTTGTCAAACTTATGCCAAATGAATTTCCCACTTTTGGTGGTGATCTCATAGCGAATTCCTTGCCACGTGCCTTTAAATCTATAGAGAATATAAATGAGGCGAAGAGTGTTAAGAATTACAAGATTGATATAAAAAAATTGCGCTACCTTCTATTACGTGCGACAATATTCTACATCGGTGCCGGCATTGAAGCCATGGGCAATGTGGCGGATCAGTGTCAATATATCGAAACTTTGTCCATTTTTTTGACTGGTTTTGTTAAACCGGTGTCACTTAATGATTTTCTACAATCACAGCAATCGATTAGCAATAATGTTGCTACTTATTTGAAGAATTTTTGGCCACAAAAGATTTCGGCCGGCATATCGTTGGTATTGCGCGCGCTCGGCAAAGGTTGGCTGGACATCAGTCTGAACAAATGGAGCGTTTATCAAATGTGCAAGATATCACGATTTATATTGCAGACGAAATTTCGCATGCAGGAGTCCATGCAAATACTGTTAGAGAAGTCCATTAACGCTTTCACTACCTACTTGACCGATCCTTGCTTGCAATTCTTGCATCTCAAACCGGACTATAAGTGGACTAGTAATTATATTGAAACCGAATTTCCTTATGCCAAACCGATTTTCTATCTAATCATCAGCATATCGGAGGCCAAAAAGGTGGTCTACACAACCACACCAGATGACTTCGCCCCACAATTATCGGACATTTTCAAGAAAGCACTGGAAAAGACAAGCGGAGTGCGTTGCATTGAGGCAGAAACTTTACTGAATCTCAAGTTTGCGCCTAATCTTTACATCGAAACTGTTGAACTAATTGAAGATTTATTCATAAAACGGAATGACTTATTGGGCCGTTGTTATACTCAGGCCGCGCTACCATTGAACTCTTATGCGCGCCTTTATGAGCGTTTCATCGATTTCTACCTATTAAATGTGCCTGACTTTATGCGAGATTATGAATCTGTAAAGCATTCCTCGTCCGAGGTGAAGCATGATATTTTGGAGCACAAGCGCCAAAAAGAGGAATTACGTGAAATATTACCGGCTTACATTACGATCGGTCCGTTTCTAATAAATATCGACTTAATGAAACAATTGATGATTCGTAAACACATTGAGATCGTTAAGAAGCTATTCGAATACTATATACAACGTATGTGGGACATAAACGAAAACCTTCTGGAACAGTGCTTAGAAATACATAAAAAAATTACGGATCGCCCGCAAAGTA
This sequence comes from Anastrepha fraterculus, assembly GCA_037575425.1. Taxonomy (NCBI): domain Eukaryota; kingdom Metazoa; phylum Arthropoda; class Insecta; order Diptera; family Tephritidae; genus Anastrepha; species Anastrepha fraterculus. The sequence goes on from JAYXIM010050045.1 coordinate 11,502, forward strand.
TTGAACATCTCTATGAGATACGCGATTTTGCCGCCACCGTGCCAGAGGTGGTCGAACAGCTGCGTGCTGATATACAAATAATGTGGCTGGAATATGAAATGTTGGACAGTTTCTTCTATAATCTCAGCGATACGCAATTCAGTATGAAATGGGAGGTCTACGCTTGGCCACATAATATCACGTCTCGTCTAAGTAACTTGCGGGAGGAGCAAAAGATTGATATCGAGGAATTTCGACGTGTGCATTCCAGTGAATGCATTAGTTTCGAAGAGCGCTTGGAATCATTAAACGAAGAGATACAAGCATTCTCGCTAATATTCGATCCGAATAAGGTGACCGAGACTGCTGTGGAGGTGAGTACGAGCATAGTTAGACACTATCGGTGAAGAACACACGCTAAATTATTTACGAGGGGGGTTCAATAAGTACCCGTGTTAGAAATGGAGACACCATTTAAAAAAAAAAAAAAAATGTTTTTCAACATAGTCCCCTTTTAGAAAGATACACTTCTCACAATGCTCCGGCCTTTTTTAAGCTACCCAAAAATTAGGATTTGTGGAACTCTCCAAAATACCTCTCTGTCTCGGCGATGACTTCCTCGTTTGAACTAATTTTTTTCCCCACGAGCCATTTCTTCATATTAGAGAGAGTCGCAGGGAACCAGATCGCATGTTCGCATCCGCATGTTGTCCAAGGTGAGCAGCACCCATCGGTCCAACAATTTTTTCATCGCCAACCTATAATTTAAAATATTGATTGCCGTTTCGGAGGACACACCTATGGCCTCTGTTAGTTCGCGCACTTTCGCTCCTCAATCAGCAAGAATCATGCCGTGGACTTTTTGATTGATTTCCTCGGTAACCATGTCTGCCGGGCGTCCTAGTCGCTCCTCATCAAAAACGGATGTTCGCCCACGTTTAAATTCGTTGAGCCAATATCTAACTGTGGTCATAGATGGTGAAACGTCCCCATAGATCGCATCGAATTTTGCTTTTATCTCCTTTATATTTTTCTCCATCCAGAAACAAAAAACGAATGACCGAACGTTTCTGCTCTTTTTCCATCTTAGCGAAAATCGCGAAACACGTCTTACTCGAATAGCTGCGAAATCCAAACTGAGTGATCAATCAGTCTGAAATTTGTTTTGCCGTCGTTTGATAGATGGCAGCACACGGTGCTAATACCAACTTCCCTCAAGAACGCTTTCTATCATCAAATGCTCCATAAATGAAGGGAGCAACTGTTTTAAGCTGACTCCGAACGGCAAATGGTTTTTATGAGGAACTTTTTCCAGGCCGAAATATACTCGGAGGTTATGTCATTTCCTGCCGAGGGGCGATTTTATGTTTCATGCCCACAGTAGGCATCGAACTCATTCTCTACCGAGTAGGAGTCACACACAAAACCATTCGGGTACATCGGTCGCACTTTACCAGACTTTGTACTTGTAAATATCAGGCGAGGTTACAGGAGCCATGTGAAGAAGCTCTTGTGGGGTGGTAACTTAAAACTTTTGTATTTTGATACTCAACACAGTTCTGAATAGCCATATTGTCACTCCCACCCGAGGGCTCGGTGTGGCATGTAACGAATGCTGTTAAAGCTGCTGAGATGGAAATTAAAAGGAATTATTAGCTTTCTACAGAGAAAGCATAGGCTTAGTCCTGACCTACCTATATAAGTATGATATTTTTGTGGTGAAAAGAACCTTAGAACGTTTAGGTGTTCAGTGAAACCAATTTGCACATAACATGAATGACTGGCGTAAATTTGCACTGGAGTAATTTGCGAAATTGGTTTATCTTGTACCGAACGACTGCCGTAGCCGAATGGATTGGTACGTGACTACCAATCGGCCGTGTGGGTGAGTTCGAATCTCCGTGCATGGAATAGCAAAATGATAGAAAAGGTTGTTTCTAATAGCGGTCGCGCCGCGGCAGGCAAAGACAAACCTCCGAGTGTATTTGTGCAAAAGCTCCTCATAAAAAACCATTTGCCGTTTGGAGTCGACTTTAAAGTGTATGTAGGTCCCTCCATCGAACAACATCAAGACGCACGCCACAAGTAGAAGGAGGAGATCGACCAAACGCGTAACAGAAGTGTACGCACCAATTATTTATTTACTATACCCAGAGCCACGTACGAAGTGAAATGGGGTTTGCATACATTCGCCCGACTCAAGCCAGCCAGTGGAGCTAAGAAGTTTTTATTTAGCACAACTCTAACGATAATTTTCCAAACTTTAAAGACTTCAGCGTTGTTTTCGGTGTTCCCAGTCACTCACGTTCAAATGCCCTTAAGTCCCATAGGATTATCAAGGTTTAATTTATTTCGAGCTTTGCGACGTCTATCGTATCTTGGTGCATTTGCCATGGACCTCAATTAAATGTATGGTCTCTTGCGAGATTTGTATTATTTTTAATTGAAATTGAAAGCTCTGTTCCCCAGAGGCAATCCTTTCCCTGTTTAGACTTCTGTACGCGGAATCAAGTCTTATCCTCCTAAGTTCTAGAAGCGTAACTAAAATCCTCTTTGAAGAATTGGCCATATAAAAATGCTACTCACGCGTCTTAAATATTTTTTTCATTCTTGTTTTCTACCTCATTTCTATTGTAGGTTAAAAAGACATGGAAGCAAATACAAGAAATCGAGAAACTCGGCAAGACTCTGCAATATCGGCAGACACTTTTCGATTTAGAGGAACTTTCACTGGAATTTCTCGAAAGTATTGTAACCGGTTTCACACCCTATCGCCAATTGTGGTTGACTTGCTTGGACTTTTTGAAGCTTGAAGAAGCGACCATCGGTAATCCGCTCGTTAATATTGACTTGGATGAAGTCTGGGCTTCCATTGAAGATATACGTAAATCTTTGTGGGAAGCACATGCGATTTTCTCCGAGAAGCCCGAAATTCAAGAAGTGGCTCAGTTTTATTTGGTCAAATGTGATGAATTTGTGCCGGTGTGGCAGTGTATCAAGTGGTTGAAGAATGAACATTGGCTCTTCATGCATTGGCAAGAGCTATCGGGCCGTGGTGGCATGGAAATTAAATATACTGCAGCTATGAATTTTGCATACCTAATGCGCAAAGGTATAATGGCGAATTTGGATTTGGTGAATGAGATATCATCGAAAGCCGAAGAGGAGGCAAATGAGTATAGAAGACAGTTGGAGGAAGAAGAACGACGCAAGGAGGAGGAATTGCAAGAACTACTAATGCGAAAGGCCCTACGAAAGTGTCGAAGGGATATACTAATTGATGAGCCGTTAACTGACAAGGGTCAACTTGAATAAAAAGCTTTAAATCATTTTTTTCATTTCGCAATTTTAGAAAAAAAAAATATTTATGTTGACATTTTAACAGATATATTTTTATATATTTATAAAAAAATAAACTATTTGTTTAGTTTTTGAACACAGCCAAGTTGTTTTAAGTGATTTTCAATGCATGTATGTGATACATGAAGCTTCTGTGCAATCTCATGTGTTGTAATGTGACGATCCGAATCGGTTATTGCTTTGATTAGGGCGTCATCAACTTCAACTGTACGACCTGAGCGTTTTTCCTCGTTGAGTGAAAAATTACCAGAACGAAATTCGGCAAACCAATTTTGACACTTCCATTCTTTTAAGGCTTCGTCACCATAAACAGCACATAACTTTTTATGAGCTTGCGCTGCGATTTTTTGCCTTTGCGAAAATAAATACGCAAAATATGACGAAAACAATCCTTTTGAATTTTCCATATTTCAACGAACGCCAAACGAAAACTACGCAACCGATCAAAAAATTGACTGCTGAATTGCCAACTATCAAAAAAAGAAATGTGTTTTACATTTGTACTACGTCTGCAAACATAAAAATTCAACTGAACCATAAAAATTCAACTAAAAATTCGGAATTGCTTAGCTGCCAACCCAATATTTTAAAACATTTTTAAAAGTTTTAATGCAATATTTTATTTAACTTCCATTTATCTGTTTAATTTTGTTTGAATTTTTTTTTTATTTTAATTTATTGCTTTATTTATTTAATTTAGTTCTAAATAATTTTGTTCAATTTTATTTGAACTAAATTTAATTTTAATAATGTTGTGTATTTTTTTGCATTTTAGTTAATTTCTTGTATTACAAGGCCTTTTGTTTTCGCCAAGCGTTAGCGAAAGAATGAATACGTTAACGTTCTCTGCGTTAGGAAGCGGCGAATAGATGAAGCAAGTTGTATTAATGAACATATATTGGCAACGCGGGAATAGAGCTGCCTTAAATTACATGTGTTTGTACAACAGTGAATTGTACCAGTCTAAAGACGCTATAGCCATACTCGCTAGCGGCGAATCTTACTCGAGAACTTGGTTGTTGCTTTCGCATGCAAATTTTGCGTCGAGTTAATCGAGCATAGAGATAGCCAGCGGGGAAATGACGTATACGGCAAGTCATACTCGTCATGGTGAAACATTTTTTGAAGGTGTACTACGTAGCAGACCGTATATCGATTCTGAGCGAATGTGACAGATTTGCCAACGTCACTTGGGATGTGTTTCACAAAATTTAGCTTGTGGTGCTGATCAATATCATCACAATCAATGATCATACCGTTGGTTTGTTTACAAATACGGTGAATACAAATGTGCAAAGCTGCAAATTGTTTTGTTTAATTAAACTTTTTATTTTAATTGATTTTCAATTTCATTTAATTTAAAACACACAACTTTCCACAACTGGCTAACCACGCAGCAGCATTCGCGCACATTTTCGCAGCTTTGCACATTTAAATGCACCAATGGCATGAGCATTGGCTGTGATGATATTTATCGTATATCTTTTCCATAAACTAAATTTTCACCATATCTATCGAGCAAATCTGTTCATCCTTGTGTGAAATGATCGTGCGGAACTCGGTTGGCGAACCACTCCCGTGACGTGACAGCCGAAATTCCCCTCAATGTTGTGTTTTTGCCCACATTAATTGATCAAACCTATAATCAATAATCCGTGCGCGTAGAGAAGTGGCGTATAGAAGAGGCCTTTTATACGGATTTTGCATAGTTGGCAACGCTGTCATGTAAACTTTCTCCGTGCAACCCTGCACACTCTACGTCTGCCAACAGCCGTTTAATCTGAACAACTGTATTTTATTAGTACACGAAATGTACATTTTGCCGGTAAAATTAGATTATTTCAGACGATAGTCAACAATATTAGTTTCCTGAAATAAATCAAAACCACACATCAATTTTATATTTTAATTTGAAATATATTCGTTCGCTAACATGGAAGTAGAGGAAAGTTCGGAACAAATTTCTATACTAAATGGTACAGAGCAGAATACCGCTACTGAAGCCATCGATGAAGTTCCAACGCTCATGGAAGAAAGCGAATTGTTTCAAGATGCTGTAGTCGAATTGGGACGTCGTTTGTGGAAATCTTCTCCAGAAAAACAACACTACACAAAAGGCTGTCTATGGTCACCAGATGGCACTTGCATATTGGTGCCGGTGCACTTAGATGGTAAAACAAAATATAGTTAATTTATTAGAAATTTGCAGTATTATCGCAATTTATTATTTAAAGGCATGCACGTTATTGAGCTGCCGCGTGATTTGTATTTGGCCCGAAGGATGTCAGCGACGCGCGCGTTAAGTAAATTAGATACGGCTGTGCATGTAAGGGAGGGAGGTACTGTTTATGATTATGTTTGGTATCCTTTCATGAGTAGTTTAGCGCCCGAAACTTGCTGGTAAGTACCCTATAACTTTGAACATAGTTGTGTTTAAATTGGCTTGTTCTAACAATATTTGTAATACCATAGTTGGTTGGCATCACGGCAACATGAACCTATACACATGTGGGATGCATTTACCGGTGAGCTACGTTGCACCTATCGTGGTTATGATAGCGTGGATGAAGTAGAGGCGGCCATAGCTATAACATTTTCCAACAATAGTGAACAGGTTATTGGTGGTTATAAGAAATCCATTAAAATATTTGATACGAATGTGTACGTAAAACTCTGATTTTGCTGATCTTATTAGAACCAAGCGGCGATTTAAAAATATATTTTATCTATTTTCAGGCCTGGACGTGCCTTGAACTCCATTAGTGTGAAACAAGCTGTCTCTTGCTTTGCGCTCACCACAGATAATGATAGTACTGTTACAACGGGATCTTGGAACGGTTTTATCAACCATTTTGATTTACGCGCACCGAAATTGGGGCCACTATTTACGCTGGGCGGACATACTGGTGGCATTACATGGCTACGTTACGCAGCTTTAACTGAAAGCGACAGTTGGTTATTGTACAGTGGCGCTCGTAAGGATAATAAAATTTTAGAATGGGATATGCGCAACTATTTAAAGCCAGTTAGAGAATTTCAACGCACTGTTGAAACTAATCAACGTATATATTTCGATTTGAGTGCCCCAGAGCAGCGTTGGCTAGTGAGTGGCGAAACTGGAGGGAATTTGCGAATATGGGATTTACACAACAATATTGATGAAGCGGTAAGAAATACAGTTTTCATGGGAAATCTATTCATTTACTTGGCAATAAAAACCTTTCAGGTACCGCTACACGGCGATTGTTGTAATGGTGTTAACTTCCATCCCAGCTTACCAATATTGGCTACCACTTCGGGACAACACCACTTTGTGGATTCTGCAGAGGATGAAGATTTACAAATAATTAAAGGGAAATCAGAGCAAGCTGAGATAATTATAAATTATGAAAATGCGCTCCGGTTTTGGTGGATTGGTAAATCTGTAGTGGATGATGGTGAGACTGATAATTTACTCTAAGTCAAATAGCATTGTTGTGAGTGCATACGGAAAGCAATGCGCATCGTCCGACAGTCGGCTCTACGTTACCGGAATGACCCGGATTTACTGTATATTCGGCCAAGGACTACCACTTCAGCAGCACTCCCCGTACATGTATGGGAAATGTTTTTGCTGCTACAACATGAACAACAATGCTTTGTTTTATATTTAGTTGTATTAATTTAAAACAAAATTGTACAAAAATTTAAAAGTTAAGTTGAAGTAAAATATGAAGTTTAAGAATACAAGAAATAGTGAAACATACAGGGTTTGATTGAAAAGTAATGAGCCTTATTTTTTTAAGCAGTTTTATTAAACTAATATTCTTCAAAAGTAGCGGTCCTTCCACAGCAGGAACAAATGTTTAAACTCATCCGCCGGATTCGCGTTCAATTCGGCTATAACAGTTTTTTTGTATCGCCTCGATGGAGTCGAAACGCCTACCATTCAGCTTTCTTTTCAGGCGCGGGAACAAGAAGAAGTCCGGAGGGGACAGGTCTCGGCTGTAGGTAGGGTGGGGAAGCACCGGAACCCTGGTAAAATACGGTACACTAGACAGGGCTAGTATACTGGGGCGGCAGCCCTTGGTCGGGAAAGAAAACCCGAGTCATTCCGGTAACGTAGAACCGGCTGCCATGGGAATGGCACCGGAACCCTCATCTTGGCCAATGCAGAGGAAGGCGTCTATTTGCGTCGTCGAAGGACTTCTAGATCGCTGTTCGTCTTCGACATCCTCCCGGCCTTCCTTGAACGACTTGTGCCATCGTTTTACCTGGGCACTGGACAGAGATTGGTCCCCGTAGGCCTCCTTAATTAGGCAATGGTTTCGGTACTCGTTTTGTTTAGCTTTACGCAAAATTTGATCGAGTAACGTTGCTCCAACGATCGCTGCATTTTCGCCACTGCAAAATCCTAACACACTTTTAAAACAGCTTTCACGCGCAGAGCGATGTTGACTGCACCGCTGTTGCCAGCGAACTGGGGCCGGTTTCTAGTGGAAGGAGAAGGTCCAACGATTATTTTCCCCCACTAGCCGATTCGGTTGATCGCTTGGCAGACGCTTCACGCGGGAAGGCTCATTACTTTTCAATCAAACTTTTGGTGAACTTAATGCTGAATACTTTATTGGCTGGCCATGTTAGCGTGCACCTCTTTCGTGTTTCCATAAAACATACATATATTGCATACTGGAATACAAAGTGATTTTTTTTTTTTAACTTTTAGAAATAACACCTTAAATTAAATGCAAATGAAAATGACGTATCGTTGAGTATAGCTCTAAAAGCGCTTGAGAAACTCTTCTGCACATGTACGTGCACGCGCATTCACCGCCAATTTCATTTCACTTATCTCCTTATCAATCTCCTCCATGAAACTGATAACGAAATCCACCAACTTATGCTTGTACATTTGTTCCGTATGGAAATTGGTGATCAGGAAGCTAATGTCGTAGCCATCAATTGGTTTCCGGCGCAAAATGATGAACGACTCGGCACGGCGCATCATGAAACGAGTAAATTTGTGACAAAGGATCTTTTCGATTTCGTCGGCTTGTTTCACGGCAATGCTCACACGTACGGAATTAATAGATGGTTCGATGAGAACACGCTCTCGTTCATTGCGCGAAATTACTACTGGAGTTAGCACTAATTCCTTGCTGGAGCACACCTCCACCTCTGGTTTGTTGTGTCGTTCGACAACCTGCGAGGGGAAATCTTGCAAGCACATAGCAGCGGTCAGCGAATGACGCACGGCAGTCAAGTAGGGCTTTAATGTGGCGGCCATAGCGTTTAGTTTAAGAACTTTATTTGCGAATTGGTATTTTGTTAAAAATATTTTTTATAATTTATATCCACTGACGGTGACGCTGATTCATTAAATTTATCAGTATTTAAGCCAACAAGAACAACATTCAATGAAAAACACCACCCACAGTGGAAGTGTCACATTAGACAGTTGACAGATATATACTACAATAAATACGCAAGGTTGCATCCGGCAGCTTTGTTTCATAAGCAGTCAAGTTTTGAAAACTTCCAAGCAAACTCGAACATATGCGGAATTTATAATCAATTTTTCAAATATTTTCACTATATATATGCACTTTAAATAGTCTACAGACGACGCATACGCTTGCGCTCTGCTGCATGTTCAATATTTGTGGGTTTGTTGGTCAAAAATCAAAAAAGTATGATTTTCAGCGAGCGGCTCGCACACAAATTTGTCGTTTTTGGTGGGGTGCGCGAACATTATATTGAAAAAAAAACCACTGTCGCATTTTATGTAGATTTTTAAGTGTGTACATCGGCGAAAAAAACTTAACTTGGAACAGAAATTTATAGTGCAATTAATTGAGTGATTAAAACACGAGTTAGGAAAATATAATATGAAAATGAAACAAATAAATCGAAAAAACCAGAGCATGTGGTAGGATTAAATGGGTTTAATGCAGAAACGTTTGCTGAACATGTTTCGACTAATATTAAGCTGCGTGACTGGGGTGAAATATTTGTCAAGAATTTCAAATCCTCGTAGCTTTTTCCTGAGACGAGGTATCTTAATGTAGCGGATGTCTCGTTTGGCGCAATCCAGTCTCGCTGTAATGTATTTGTTGTAACGATTGCAGGCATTACCAATTCGAAAATGCAATTATAAGTCTCCATGTCCAAACGGAAAATATTTATAGTTTCATGTATCCATAGTTTTTTGGGTTTTGCTTTTTGTTTTTGCTTCCCGCGTTTGTGCTAATGCTGAAAACAGTGAAAAACGTACGCAGTCCCTTACCGTTACCCCTAACGAGCACAAAAACTCATACCCTGAGAACAACTGTGTTCTTTTAATTACATATTTACACAATACATCGGTTTGTGTGTGTATGTGTTTGGTTGTATCTACACAATGTTGCCATTCATATTTTTGTTTCCACACTTTTTCACACATCCGCGTTATCAGTAACACTTTTTCATTGTTTAATAAACCAAATCCAAAAACCAACAAATGCAAATAGTTCATTTATCTATAATTAACATTATTCAACAGTGTTTTTAAGTTATTTTAATAAAAACTATAATTTATCTAAGTTTATTTTGTAAATGATTTTGAAATGTACTGCTTGGCAACACTGTGTGGTGAGAGAGCACTCAGCTGACAGGGTTTTAATGGGATTTTTCAAATATCGTGAAATAAAATCTACGATACTACGATACAGAAGGAAGGAATTTTTCATTTACATGTGGTTCTCATTAGTTTGATCGTAACAGCTGACAGGGGACTGCGTTTACGTCGTTCACTGTTTTCAGCATAACCCTCTTTACGCTATCAGCACGAAATCACATATATATGAGCGGCTCGCCGCGTCTGGCAGACGAGAGCGCGCACGTTGGTCGTCTGTAGCCTACTTTATGTACAAATAACCATATGTACATATAAATACTTTTGAATAAATTCGCGTTTTTTAATCTCTATTTTCTTTATTTTCGATTTAGACAATTTGGGGTATTCTAATGAATTTCACTAATAGTAACCATTCCTGCTTCCATAAACTTTTACATTTAACATCAAAGGTTCAAGTTAACCGCGAAAATTGATAGCTTTGTACCATATCCTTTGGGCTCCATTGCAAATAATTTGGACGAGTAGCGGCTTCATACTCTTGTGAAAGGCAATCAACCACCTGCCTTGAATTATCCAGTTCTGACAAATCTTCCTTAAATATGTCCTCCCGACGAAATTGATCCAAAAAAGCACCACGTTTCCGCAATTTATCATACTGAGCCAAAGCACGATTGAAGAGTGAGGTTATGCTAGTATGATTGGCCATCATTAGCCCGGAGACCTTGTGATTACTTTGCACGTATGGCGAGCTGCGTGATAAGGCCACCTGTATGCTAGCCGGACACCACGGTATGAATTGGGCCAACTTGCGCTCACGTATGCGTTGAAGTGATTTATGCACTTCTGTGGGATCGACTTCGCCCTGAAAGGGAAATAATAAAAATTCACATTTACAATTTTAGAGTGTAAGAAAGATTTGCGGGTGCGTACTTGTATAATGTTCAGTATGGATATATAGCAATGATGATTAGTCTTATCTGGTCCCGAAGATACCATCATATTTTTCGGCTGCAGCAAACGACGCATCACATCTAGCACAGTAGTTTTGCGCACATTCACATTTGGCTGTAATTGTAAATAAATTGTAGATACATTTTTAAAGATGCCCAAGCAACTGCATTATAAATCTCACATCATTTTCAGTGGCCAAAGGCGTATAGCCCGTCATTAGAAAGTGTAATTGTGGTGTTGGTATCAACGGAGCCGTCAATCCAATCAGATTATTGTTCATGTAAGACGGATAACGCAAGGTGGTCGTGCTCACCGACATTATAGTCGAGACTAGATTATTAATTTGTGCGAACGTTGGATTATCGATATGCAAACGATCGGCGGCTATGCGATTCAGTGCTGTGTTGTCCAATACGACAACACAATCGGCACAGTTGGTGAGCCTTTTCAGTGTAAGCAATGAATTATACGGCTGTACGACAACATCACTTATCTCATCCTGATTCGGAAATACGCTATATGTCTGTAGTAATTTTTTGGGGAAATGGTCTGCTAAACGCTCCATAATGTATGAGCCCATACCCGATCCAGTGCCACCGGCTATGGAGTGGCAAAGCACAAAACCTTCCAGCGAATCACTACCATCTGCCTCTCGGTCGATTATATCGAAAACTTCTTCATGCAACTTCTCACCTTGACCGAAACCTGAAGCCCAATTGTTGCCTGCGCCGCCACCATGCTTGGACAAGTAGATATTTTCGGGATTGTACAGCTGTGTAAATTATGTACATCGGGCAAAGTGTGAATTGAGAAAAAGTAGATTGGATTGAGAAAAACTCGTCTCTTACCTTGGCATGGGAGGAGGTCATTATAGTATTAATCACGCGCGGCTCTAAGTCGAGTAAGACTACGCGTGGTATATAATGATTATCATCGGCCTGTGTTGAGTTTAGTTTTTATTAAATATTACTTGTATTGTTGTTGCAAAAAACAAAAACCTGATAAAAGAACACATCCTTGCGATCTAATCCATCGCTAGCGTAGTCCTCTAGCATACCGCTTGGTGAAATGCCATGCTCCAGGCACAGCCGCTTCCAAAACTCGAAACCAACTTTGAAAGTGATTTTGATTGGCGAAGTTATAAGATCTCATGACATTTATCTTACTGGTTTGTAAATATAAACCTACGTACCTACTTACTTTGATTTCCGCATTGACCCAGCTGCAATGTTATTATCTCACTCGGCATTTTTGTTTTTAGCGAAAGTAGAAAATAGTTTTTAAATTATTAAATTAAAAACTCAATAGTTTTGCTTACCAGACGTGCAGAATGGAAAGGGTTAGGACGAAGATCGTGTTTTATATTGCATTCTTCACCCGTTATTTTGCTAAAACAACAAAAGTGCAGTTTGTAAGGTGAAATATACAGTAGGGCACGGCTAAATGTCACTAAATATCTGTTTCTGAGGTAAAGTTAGAGTCTGTAAAATCAAAAAGTTAAGGTATATAAATAACTAAAATGTTATTCAATTATAAATCAGCAAGGGCCAATCGATTTTACAGTGAAACCTATGAAGAGAATAAGTAATTAGAATTACCCC
>JAYXIM010050046.1:0-56941 GCA_037575425.1 Anastrepha fraterculus
TCCTGTCCTCCCTGATGGAACACAGGGCCTCTACAAAACGCTTCCCACAGTTACGATCCTTCGCGTTGACTTTGACTTTATTGAAAGATTTCCCTGCAGCCTTAAGTTCCTTTTCGAGAGTTCTCTTCCAAGTACACCTAGAGCGTCCTTTTTTCTACTGCCTTCCGTATTCCAATCACGAGTGCTTACCTGCAAATTTCTGTGGGATCCTTTCGAAGAATATGGTCAGTCCACCTCCACTTCCTCTGCTTTATTTCAGTTTGAATGGACAACTGCTTACAAATCTCCCAAAAGCTCTCTGTTGTTGATTGTTCTCTGTTACCAAATACACACTAAGCCTCTCAAACATTTGTTGACAAAATCTTGCAGTTTATTTGCGAGCAAGTCTGTCATGAGCCAGATCTCACAGCCATACAAAAGAACGATTTTACTTTTGAGTTGAAAATACACAGCTTTGTATGTGTGGAAATCGATGTAGAATTCCATATCTCGTTAAGCTGAGCAAACGCGATACGAGCATTATTTTAAGTGATGTAGTTTTTTCCTCAATTATCTTCAACCCGTCTTTTTTTGATTCTTCCACCAAAACGTCGAGCTTCTTCTGCATGTCGGAGGGTTCGGAGGTAGATGTCATCGGCGTAAACTAAGTCTTCAAGGTGTTCGCTGAAGTTCTATTATTTGGACTTGCGGCATCCGTCTACAGATCTTGAAAGCACGTCATCTTAACTTTATGGACGCTATATACACATTTTATCGAGACTAAGAAAATTTCAGGCTAGCAAAGCTTCACCGCCATCGGAGAACTACAGTTAATCTAAGGTTTATTGTGTACTTCAAAAGATCGCCCATCAAGAAGTAGTCAGCACAAAGTCAGAGAAACTCCAAAAGCTTTGGAGCTTTGGACGCCATTTCAAAGTGAGTCCTTATTAGGGGTATGTGTTTCTAGAGTTTCATTATGTTCTGGCACAAGCTTCGAGTGAACTTAAAAAGTACTATTATTTGTTCCTCCTCGTGATGGAAGCAGAGGATTTCAATTTGTTCTCTTTTCTTCTTACGCGATTCTGGCCGAGTTTAATAAAGCACGCCTATCACTTCTTTCTCGTGCTAAGTCCTTCTCCAGCTGATTTTTCCAACATCGAGGAGGCCTTCCTTTTCCTCTGCTACCACCAACTCGTACCGCATCGAATACTTTCAGAGTCGGAGCGTTTGTATCCAATCGAACGACATGGCCCAGCGAATGAAGCCGCTAGATCTTCATTCGCTGCGCTATGTCTATATCGTCGTCAAGCTCATACTCGTTCCATGGCCTACGATACCCGCCGTCACCAACGGGCAAAGATCGAATAATGATCGCAAAATCTTGCTCTCAAACACTCCAAGGGATGCCTCATCGGATATTGTCATCGTCCAAGCTTCTGTGCCATACGATAGGGCGGGCAGATTGATGAGAGCCTCATGGAATATTAGTTTTGTTCGTCGAGAGAGGACTTTACTATTCAGTTGCCTACTTAGTTCAAAGTAGCTCTTGTTTGCAAGACAGATTCTACGTTGGATTTCAAGGCTGGCATTGTTATCGGTGTTAATGCTGGTTCCTGAATAAAGTAAGTATCTTGCAACCTCGAAATCATAACTTTCAACAGTGAAGTGGGTGCCGATACGTGAGTGAGCCGGCTGTTTGCTTGATGATAAGAGGTACGTCGTTTTATCATCGTTCACCACCAGACCCATTCGCTTTGCTTCTTTATCCAGTTTGGAAAAATTCAATGGGTTGCTATTGATATTCAAGCTATGCCTTATAGAATTAGGGGCTAACATACAAACAGCTTCTAACCTTTCCAGAGCACTTTAATTTGTATCTGATACTTTGTCCGATTATCCAAATGAAAGAAGGTTATCTTCCTTACTGAATAAAGTAGCTGATGCTGGACTGCCTGCAAGCGGATATTGATAATTTTCTTACCGTACCACTACGATTCCACACTCAACTCCAAACTGAAAAAATGTAGATATATATGTATGTCTGTACTTAGTGCTTAATAACTCGTCCGATAAAGAACACATCATAATGATAATTTTGTATGTTTAATGAGCACATAACAAACTCCAAACTACTGCTCAGAAGAATGTGTAAGTAGAAAATTCTGTGCTCAAATGGATTTGTATTTACGAGAACTTGAATGGGATTACAAAACTGTCGTTAGTAATAAATTCTACGCGCAAACGATGACGGGGAGCATAATCAGGTATGAATAAAGGTAACAGCCACAGCAGTTGCTTTTTTATTTTGCGCAGCAGTTTCAGTTTCGACGAAGACAGTTGTCGATGTTGCCGTGGCGTACGTAGTTATGTCCAGATATGTACGAGTATGTCGTTGGACTTTTATTGGTTTGTAAGATATTCCCGATTGGTCATAAATAACGTAAAGTTACGTGGGCAACTCCAAAATATTAAGATCGCTTGAAGCTTCGACCTGAGCGGATCAGAGTTTTTGGATTATTAAATGAGCAGAAATACACACTTAGCCAGTGCACATACATACATATATGAAAGTGTAAGCGCATCTGTATGTTCGTTTGTGAGTAGATATTACAAGGAAATTGCAATGAGACGCGCCAATAGCATCAAAAAGCAACAAAAACAACAACACAGATCTTTTTGCGGCCAACAATGCACTCGACAACAACATCAACAAAATCAACTGTGCCAACAACAAATGCAACATCAATATCAGCCGTTCAAACAGATGCTGCTGCAGTCGAGTTTCGGTTGTCGCTTATGCTGCTTATGCCAGCCAGCGCAACCCGTTCACCAACCAGTTGTTGATGTCTCAATTTCAGTGCTGCCTGCATCAAGTCGGCCAAGACGCCTATTTCGCCAATCGCGAGCATTTCGTTAGCCACAATAATGATGATTTTGTGCATGTAGCGATTTGAAAGAACAAAGAGATGAATGCTCTGATCGGTGGATGGCTTCAATAATGAATGAGGTTGGATCGAGGCGGCAATGTGTATGAACGTCAAACTCATGTAAGGGCGAACCAATGAGACGTTTTAAGAAACGTTGTACGATAAATTACACTAGCGCCGCCAAAAGGATTTCCTTTTCCCCAGTGGGAAATGATGCTACAAATTTTTTCGTATTTCAGACTTTTTGCAGATTGATAAAAATGTGTAACAGAGTCGACTGTTCGTTCTTTAAGAATTTTTACAAAAAATCCATGTCGATTATACAGCCCGAGCATGATGATTCAATAATAAAAGATTTGCTCAGTAAGCAACTTTCTCGATTCCTCTTAACAATCGGCTCCCTTAGCGAGACACTGGGTTGCTAGTTGTTGAAATTTTGAGTAAAGATGGAGGGAAAGTAAAAGTTTTAAACAAAAATTTCATTTTCAAAATGGTATTCTCTCTTCTTATCGGTAAGTCTATGACAAGTATGACGTGGAATACATTCTGACATAACGCTTATGTCACGACATGATAGCGTTGTTGAGGTAATTCGAGATCGATACGTTAATGGAACATTTAAAAAGCTTTATTTCTTAGGATGTAGTAATTTTGAAAGAGTTCAAGTTTTGCAAGGAACTAATTGGATAGTTCCGTCGCTATCGATAGCATTGCAGGCTTCATTATAAGAAAGCTGGGATTATTGGAACTTGTTTCCGATGAGCCTACCTGCATATGGCGGGAAGAACTACTCAGAGGGGCTTAGCAAAGCACAGTACCAGCTTTCTGAGTATTAGTAAAAAAGTTTTAATGGTACAACTATCCGGCATGCGGCAGCTACTGAGAAACGCTTATTGCGTATCCAGAGCACGTGAATGCCAGTACCGACAACAAGAAGCTTCTTTCAAAACAAGAATGTAGGGATGTAGTTAGTAAGGAAACCTTATGGTTTCGGGCACGAAGACGGAACTTCGGGACACAGAGAAATCTTTAAGTTGCTATCTGAGCAGTATCCACTGTTTTTGGCTCCTAAAGACCTCCTGATACCCACAGTTTCATTTGGAAGGAAATTTGATGTGATGAGCAATGGAGCAATCAAGAATGCATTCAGGGAGATTTGACGGATATTTTCTTTACCGATGAGTCCAAGAATGAAAGTGAGTGAGTCTGGAGCCGGATGGTACTTAAACGATAGTATTAAGTGTCACTATGCTATGGGAGAAATGGCAACTGTTTCCCAATCGGATATTTTTGCCATCCTGAATGTATATTCGAGAGGAGATGGAGCGGGAAACAGATTGGAGTTTTCAGTAACAGTCAACCGACAGGCTGCACTGAATGCCCTGGAGAACACGAAGCAACCCTCAACGATTGTTCAAGAATGTGAGAAGAGGTTTAATTCAGTCGCAAGACAGAACAGGCTAGTAAGTACAAGGCTTCCAGGACACTCCGGTGATCAAGGAAACGAAATTGCCGATGAATTGGCCAACCGTGGTTCAACGGTTCCCCCACAAGGGCCAGAGCCAATAATCGGAATCAGTTCCGCCAGCATCATTAATTGGATCAGCGATTATGTATGCAATGTACATAAAGTGCGATGGTCCGGTCTAGAACGCTGCATAACTGCAAAGAGTTTTGTGACAAGCCCGAATAGAAAACGGTCAAACTTTCTGCTAAAACTTGGAAGGAGAGTAGTTCGGTTGATGGTCGGTGTTATTACAGGACACAATCCATGGGGTCAACATATGACAACCATTGGAATCATTGAGGCCCCAATGTGCCTGATTGGAGGAGGCGGATAGCACTGAGCACTTTCTCTGTGTGTGTCCTGCTTTTGCTATAGCAAGGCTACGAATTTTGGGCTCTGATGTCGTGAGAATGAGTAATATTCGTTCTCTTAAAGTGGAAGATATTTATAGCTTGCCATAGAATGAGGAAAATTCTCACAGGACTAACTACCTTTGTCTCTGTCTCTATTATTTTCTATCTCATTCTCTGATACATTTCTCCTTTCCTCCTTGACTATCTACCCTCTTCACAGAGCTCTAAATACAATGGGCTATATAGTCTGAGTGTTTTAGGAGCTCTCTTGGTGCTCCTTGGTTCGACCAATTCAAATTTCAAATTTCAATTGTTCAAGGAATAATCCTGACCTGGAGTTCAAACTCCAAACTTACGTGGGCAAAGCGTAGTAAAATAAGGTGTCAATATGTTTTTTTAGTCAATTAAATGTATGATGAATTCATTTCTTCCATCAAAGAAATCAATATGACCCTATTTCGCTTAGGTGACATAACATATTGGCGAAACTTTGCAACTTCGAGAGAGGTATTTTTTTTTTTTTTTTTGGTAGGTGAGGTAGGGTTCAGAATGCCTTCGCACTTGCAGCGAGTTAAGAAGTAGTTCACTTCCCCGAAGTTCCTTTGAACCCATTCGCCTATTGATGGAATAAGCTTCACAGTCTATCTGCCACTCGGTTTAGTGTCCCATCTTCATTGCCACCGCAGCATGGTTTGGCATCTCCGTTCCACGGCGCTAGTGTATGACGTGTTTCTTCTTGGAATCCCACGCATCCATTGGGAAAGGTTTTAAATTTTAAAATTAATTCACAGAATATAATCTTCGATTAAGTGAAAACATTTTTTGTTTTAATATCAGACGTGGCAATTTCCGCTAATAACTTTTATTTGTGCCATATATTTATTTAAACACATTAGTATGGAGATATATGAATATTAATTAAATTTGTTTCTATTTCCTTCTTCCCCCATCTTAAATGCAACCTTCGGTAAGGAAATGTCATAAATAGAATGTCAGAAGTGAACAAACCTTTAATAATTACAACATAGTGCCAACGCATAAAAATCCAATAAATAAAATATGTTCATCATAATATCTCAAAAGAATACAAACGATATCACGCACATAAAATAAACTATGTAATGTTAGTCTAATCAAAAACTTCTGAACAACAATTTCAATAGCAAACAACTATGGATCATTCGATTATGCAGCTTATATATTTGAGAAGCAGCAACTATATAGATATTTCAGAATTTTTTTGGGTTTGGTATTTTAATGAATTTTCAATCCCACGGTATTTTAAAATATATTCTTCACCTTATATTGTCGCGGTCCAGTGGTTTTGGCAACTTTTTCAGAATATTTTGTTAGATTTTTGGCGCCCCATAGTTCGTTATTGGCCGAGCTCTTCCTCTAATTTTGAGTTGGACAACATCAAGTTCCACAAATGGGAGGACCTACAATTGTAGGCCGACTCTGAACGGTAGATTATTGTTTATGAGGAGGTTTGCCAAGGCCTGCCGAGGGGATAGCGCTATTAGAAAAAACTTCTTCCATAAATTGGTGTTTCATGCACTTCCGAATGGTAGACATGCGCCAATCCATACGGCCACAGCGACCGCGGTCGACCCCAATGTTTAAAACACACTTTGAAAATCTTGACGAAGAGATTAGGAATAGGTCTGCGGATTTTTATTTTTGCCTATATCTATATAAGTATTTTCCTAGGTCCACCAAAGCATTCCTAATTTTACTTATTCCTAAGTATTCTTAATTATATTATAAAATTCTATTGTGCTCAGTTTCTAGAGCTACACGACATCGCATCAACTCCAATGGGGCATTTTGCCCTCAATTTTCCGAGTTTCTTGAAATATTTATGTAGTTTCAATTCCAAATTAAGTCTAAAATAAACAAACGTTGAACGCTTTCTGCTGATTCCGTGTCAAAATGCATCAGTAATACTCAATAGCAGTCGCTTTAAACATTATTCTTAAATTTTGAAAATTAGAAATTACTGCTATCCATATTTGGTTGAAGGGGACCCGTGGGCTAGAAATTTCAAAAAATCAATTTTTGGTTTTTACGATATTTCGAAAGAATAGTATCTTAAAAATATACTGTGAAATTTTCATGCGGAAATTCGTAATAGTATAGCTTCTACAGCCTACTGACTTGTAGAGCGCGGTCCGCGCGTTCCTGTACCTCAAATTTTAAACTCATTTATCTCGAAACGACTTTTTTCGGCCTGGTGTTGTCAAAAAAAAAAAACTATTCAACCGAATTGCTCGAAATTTGAATATGTTGTTCACAACATCAATTTCATTATTTTTCAATTATTTCGTTTTCTATTATTAAAAAATTTAAAAAAAAACCGATTTTTAGAGTGTCAAATTCAAAACCGGGCCATTTTGTCATTTTTTTTTTATTCTACTACGGGACATAGCAACAGTTATACTGATTAATAATATTTATGGTTTTTGTATTTCAGATACATAAATAGAAGAGCCAAAATGGCCAAACGCGATTTTGGTCCGTCAGTCATTTCTTTTTCATGCTAACCGCGCTAGTTGGGTACACCGAGTTAAGCCAAGTCCTTCTCCACCTGATCTTTCCAACGCAGATGCGGTTTTCCTCTTCCTCTGCTTCCACCAGCTGGTACCGCTTCGAATACTTTCAGAGCCGGAGCGTTTATATTCATTCGGACGACAGGACCCAGCCAACGTAGCCGCTGAATCTTTATTCGCTGCGCTATATCTATGTCATCGTAAAGGAAAGCTCCAGAAATCTTCCGCAGAGTCTTTTTCTCAAACACACCAAAGGACGATCCATCGGATATTGTTATCGTTGCTAAGCTTCTGCGCCATACGTTAGGACGAGCATGATGGGAGCATTACAGAGTATTAGTTTTATTTGTCCAGAGAAGTATTTTCTACTCAGTTGCTACTTAGTCCACAGTAGCACTTGTTGACAAGAGGTATTCTCCGCTGAATTTCAAGGCTGAATGTGGATGGTTCCATATGTAGAAATTCAGTCGCCAAACACTAGGGAGTGGCCAGGATGATGCTTCTGCATATGGTCCAAGTAGCTCACAACTTCCGGACTTCACCCAAGTATCCTCTGGGTAACTTCCGAACACCCGTTCGAGAGCGAGCTAATGTGATAAGGACAGCTGGTTGTGCGCTGGGTTTGGGATCCGTCACGTAAAAGTCCCCCCAGGCTCGGATGTTCCAGGTATTGGTCTTCAAAATGTTTCAATGAAACTATAATAAACAGTAAAGAAGGCAAAAGCTCTAAAAATTTACATAAAATTTCTTCTCTGAAGAGTTTGGAAACCCTGGAAATGTTATCAGTAGTGAGAATATAATTAATAATACGCACTACATCGAACAAAAAATGCAACGGCGCAATATCATATACCTTGGCTTTATACAATACATAGTATCAAATAGCAAGGTCCGATGTTTCCGACCCATCGTAAAATTTTACGCATCTATAATACTGAATAGTCAATGTATAGTGCAATCGAACCTATGTTTACCACTGTTTCAAAGTTAGATGGACACATTTAGAGGCTCAGTTATTCGGCCGAGTTCCTCCTCCTATTTGTGGTACGTGTTCCATGAATGGACGGACCTTCGGTTTTAAGCCGACGGCGTTCATTCACTACTTACAGAGTAAATTAGCAGTCAGGGATGACAATTTAAGCTGTCCGGAAATGATACCCACCACCGGCAAAGAGCAAATACATATAAAAAAAATATCATATTTTGGCTCTACAGCTCTTTGTGAGCTTTGTCCTGCGGCACGTGGGACCTCCATATGTCTCGAACGCTTGCGACTTTTTTCCAGTTTGTTTTCCTAAGTTTATTGATGTCGTCCTCTAGTTCGTCGGTCCATCTTGTTCTCGGCCTTCCTCTTGCTCTAGTGTTGAACGCTCTGGCTTCTACGATTTTCTTCTGCGCCCTCGTACCGTCCAATCTTGTAATGTGAACCAGCCATCTTAACCGCTGCGCTTTGATGAAACGTATAACATTTTCGCCCTTTATTCAGTTGATCTAGCTCGTCGTTCCATCTTATCCGCCACTCGCCGTGATCTTTGATTGCTCCGAAAATTCTTCTGAGTACTTTTCGTTCAAAGGCTTGCAGTTTTGTTTTATCTGCTTCAATTAGCGTCCACGATTCAGCTGCATAGCATAATACTGGTCTAATGATGGTTTTATACAGAGTCAATTTGCATTGTCTGTTTAGTAGTTTTGATTTGAAGAGTTTCGTTAACGACGCATACGATCTGTTCGCTGCTAGAATTCTCTCATCGATGGTGAGGCTCATTGAATTGTCTCTACTCAGTTTGAAACCTAGATAGGTAATTGATTCAACGACAAAAAAAATATAATTTGGAGAATAAGAAATCCATTATTTTCTCAGTAGATGGCTGTAGTGATCGATATTTCGTAAAGTATCGATCAAACAACTTAAAGTTTATGCTCGTTTTCAAGGTAACATTTCACACAAAAAAGTTTCGTTTGCTGTTTTTTGTTCATTCCATTCAGTTGTGAGTTACAGGGTGTTAACAATGAGAGTCAACAAAGAAAAAATTCAGTACATTTTACAGGTTTGATAAAGACGAAAATGCATGCCAGGCCATTGAAATTGTGAATGGTGTTTATGGTGCCGATACTAAGGAATTTTTGATGATGCTCATTCATTCTCAACTGGGTACCAATGCCAACAAAGTACTTGAGCAAGTGTGTGGCTGCGTACACCCTGAGAATCAACTATCCACTTGAGTGCTGCAAAAATAATTGTTGCAACAAATGTTTGATACTTGCAACATCATCAGCAATTCAATGCTAACAAAGCCAATATTATGAATAATTCAGAGAGCAAACAACGAAATGAGCCACCACCAAACGGAGCAATTGCAGTCAACGCGAAGCAAGCAAGCGCCAAGCCAATAATGAGCAGCATTCTTGTTGCTGTTGTTGTTGGTCTTGTCATAATAAGTTATAACAAAAAAATGTGGAATTGATGGTGGCACTGCTCGTGATGCTCGTATTATTAATGCAAATATGAATGTGTGAGTGTGCATGTGTGTATGTGGATGTGTATGTGTATGTTTGTGTCTGTGTAGTTGTTGCAATCAAATGAAATATGCAAATGCAGAATGCAGAATGCAAAACGCCAAATGGGAGCACACATATTTCACTTTTCACAAACAAATTGCTGGCGTGCACGACCCAACAACAGCAACGTTTAAAGTGACAACAACAGCAACAAAAGAAGCAGCCACCCAACGTTGGCGAATGCAATGCGATTGCGCTCATCACAACACCCAGTGCTCGCGCCATCGCCTTGACAGCCTTATCAAAATACAATTAAATTTTAATTAATAAAATGCTGCAAATTGCATATTTAAGCACTAATACATGTATATACACACACACATACACAGCCACACACATGCATATGAGCATCAGATCAGCGGGATGTCATTTAAATATGATAATAAAAACAACAACATATTCACACATACTTTGTAATCGCAATGAGACAAGCAATAAAATAAAATCAGTCAAACGTTAATCGGGCGAACAAATAATCGTTCATTTTTAAAACAGCTGAATCGCATAAAAAAATTAATAAGCAAATAAACTAAATACTAAGCGCGATTATGGCACCACATTAGCCGCCTTCCTCATAATAAATATTTATTTGTTGTCAAGCGCTGCTTAGCGCCACAATTGCCGCTAGAACCGCGACGACGAATAGATTACGTGATCATGGACAGGTCGTTAACGTCAAATGGGGTGGGGTGGAGGGGGAGCATTAAAAATAGCTTATAAATAAAAATATGCATGTAATTTTTTAAATAAATAAGCAGCGTTACAACAACAAAGGTGTTTCAATCTGATAAATTCATTTGTATTTATTCTTATTTGCGCTCTTCGTACAAAGTCATTGGAGTTCAATAACGATCGCCACAATCGCAGTACAGACAATTTTTTTCACAACCACTCTATAGTGGTTGTCTG
The DNA here is from genome assembly GCA_037575425.1 of Anastrepha fraterculus. Lineage (NCBI taxonomy): Eukaryota > Metazoa > Arthropoda > Insecta > Diptera > Tephritidae > Anastrepha > Anastrepha fraterculus. The sequence continues at coordinate 10,784 of JAYXIM010050046.1, forward strand.
CTCGGTCTGCTTCTGCTGCTCATCTTATTTTTCATAACTTGCCCGCCACTGATCTTTGGCTTGGCAAATGAGTAGCTAAATTAGAGTATCACACTGGCAGTCGTTTCCTATCAGCTGAGTTAAATCTCAATTAATTTAATTACAAATCACAATCACGCCAACGCCTGCTGTTGCCATGATTCAATTAATAAAGGTTTTTATTATATTTATTTTTTTTTTTTTTGATGATAAAGCAACTTTCTCGCTCTCTCTTGGCAAGTCGGCGCCCTTAACCACAACCAAGTTGCTTCTATGCAAAAGTTGTGTGAGCGTTGTAAAATATTTTTAAATAACAGTAAAAAGTTAACTTCTTCGTAGAAAATGGAAAATTGACAACACTGATTCAGTTTCATTGTTTGTCTTATTCTTATTCGCTGACATCATTTCTTCGAACTGCGTGAATTGGCAAAGTATTTATAAGAAAATTCAAAAATTTTGTTATCCCATGATTCAATAATAAATGGTTGTGTAAAGCTGATCTCGGATGTTACTTAATCCATTGATACAATTTAGAAGTAAGGAGAAAAGGGGTATAAGTTTATCCCCTTTTTGAAAATGTAGTAAAAATTTGAAAAAAGGTGATGTAAGCCATAGAATAATTGTATGTCATTTTATGAGCCATTCTTGTGGACTTGTCACATACTTATATAGTCATAGTTATATAGTCTAAAAATTGGATTTTTTCTACCCTTTCTTAAAGTATAATATCTTAAAAATATTTTGTGAAAATTTTAAGGGAATCCGAAAAATACTTTTCGAGCTATTCAACAATTAACAAAGGCCGCTCGGGCACTCCGGAGCGTTCGAGGACAAATAAAGGCTGATTTTTTAAGAGCTATAGGAAAGTTTTTCAAAAAAAACACACGTAAAATTCAGAAAAAGGCATGAAATTTTTATTTAAATCGATAGTACAGTCCATAAAATTTAATGCTTGATGATTATTTCAGGCAAATGTTGACCGCGACTGCGCTTCAAATGGCCCATCCGCTTAGTCCAATTTTGGCATACTCTTTCCAATGTTGTCTTTCAATGCGTTAATTAAAGCAGGCTTGTCTGAATAGACATGCGCTTTACCATAGCCCCACAAAAAATTATCTAAAGGCGTTATATCGCACGATCTGGGTGGCCAATTGACAGGTCCCGAACGTGAAATAAAATGTTCACCGAACTCGCCTCTCAACAAGTCCATTGTTACACGTGCTGTGTGGCATGTGGCACCGTCTTGCTGAAACCACATGTCATGCAAGTCAAGCTCTTGCATTTTGGGCAAAAAAAGTTGGATATCATTTCACGGTAGCGCTCACCATTCACAGTTACGTTACGATTCGCAGCATCTTTGAAAAAGTACGGTCCAATGATACCTCCAGCCCATAAACCGCACCAAACTGTGACCTTTTCTGGATACATTGGTAGCTCTTGCAATTCTTCTGGCTGATCTTCACTCCAAAATCGACAATTCAGCTTATTCACGCCAAAAATGAGCTTCGTCGCTGAACACAATTTTTCGTTAAAAAAGTGGATCTTCGGCCTACTTTCCAAAAGCCCATTCACCAAAAATTCTGCGTTGCGGTAGGTCGTTCAGCTTCAATTCTTGCACCAGCTGTATTTTGAAAGGCTCCACACCTAAATCCTTTCGCAAAATGTTCCACGTTGTTGAGTAACAGAGGCCCAATTGCTGCGAACGGCGGCGAATCGATAATTGATGGTCATCATTAACACTGGCCAATACAGCTGCGATATTTTCTTCAGTTCGCACTCTACGTAAGAGTGTTGGTGGTTTGATGTCCAATAATGTAAATTTGGTTCTAAATATAGTCACCATAGCTCGAATAGCCGTTACAGTGGGTCAATTAAACTAACCATAAAATGGCAGAAGCGCGCGATAAACTTTCTTAACAGAGCACGCATTTTTATAATAAAATTCAATGATTTGCAACGATTCATGGTAAAATTATAGACCAAACTGAAGATGTTTGACAGTGAAACAAAACACGAAATACGTGCGTCAGCTGTTTAAACCAACTGTTTAAAAAGATAATAGCTAAAAAATCACCCTTTAGCTAGCAGCAAATCGATATTTTGGAAGCTGATGTGACCGTTGAAGAACTATGGTATTATATGGCCCAGGAATAGATGACACGGTGTAAGTAATTAAATAATTCGTATAACTCTTCATAAATCAATAGCAAAACTTCAAATGCGTTTTTCTCAAAACTATGTTTTTTGAACTGTTGATCACTGTAACTTAAAAATCGCTTGGTAGATTTCCATCAAATTTATACCGCTTTTGAAAAACATAAAATACTCGTGCGTGGTCCAATTTTTATTTTTTTGTTTTTAAAAAATTTCGACTTTTTTTGACAATTAATTGTCGGTTTTTTCTCGAAAATCTGAAAAATATATCCTTAGGCCGCGATATTTTTAATTTTGAAAAAAAGCTTCGATCAGGCACAATATTATCTATTAATAAAACTAATTTCTCTTGTCCGATTGATTTTAGATGAATCTCCAAGGATTTATGGTCAACACCGCAAAAGACTTCTGGAGAAATGGGCTCCGCACAAACAGCCATAACTTTTAAAATTATTAACTTTTTTTTTGAAATTTTGGTAAAGTCAAGTCAAATCATGATGAATTAATGCTATATTTTTATTTTTGTACAATAAAGCAATTGATTAGCAAAAAAAATTATTGAAAATCATCATTTTTCCGCACCTCTGACTACCCTTTATATAAATAAAATAACCCCTTTAATAAATTGTCAACCCAAGTGAATGTACGCTCATTGCTCGAACAATCGGTCAACTTCAATTTTCGTATTATGTATCCAACAACGTACTAAAGGACATCTTGGTGTATGCTATCAAAGTCAACGTCCTCATTTAATACGTGGTTGGGGAACAGAGAGTCGTCAGAGACTACCCCATCTTCTGTTAGGAAACTTTATACCTGCTTTTTTCGTCAAACGTTAGCAAGTGGCGAATAGATGAAGCAACTGGTATAAATAAGCACATCATGGCAGCGCTGCCACAAAGGAAAAGAGCTGCCTAAAATTACATTTCTTGAAAAATTGTGTTTAAATATACCAGTTTTATGAGGTATAAACGTACTCGCCAGCGGTGAATTTTGCTCGAATAGAACAGGCCTTTTGTAGAGGCGGAGCCACTCATCGTTTCATTAGCCTCAACATTGCCAGGAGCAACTATGGTTGAAGTTTTTCATGCTGTTAATTGAAACCGTTTGGTCATTTAGAAAATAAGTAATCTATGTATTTCTCTTCTAACAAATATCTTCGTAACCTATATTTGAATTCCATAGGGTTATGATTGCTAATCGATACATCAGAATGTAACAGTAATTCTCCTGCACATAACGATATAAATTTCTGAGTGAGTTGTGAATGAGAAAGTTTCCTGTTCTCGTTCGTTGAATGCTAATAAAAATGAGCACGTCGGCTTTACAAATGTCAAATTACAAAATGTCTGCTGTTAGTAGCTTCACAACTAAATGCATGTACACGCTGGAAAGATTTCAGATTGGGATACTCAAAAATTCTATGACCTAGATTATACAGTCACACTATTCTGTACTGAAAATAAGTTTCCCTTAAAAGTCCCTAAAAGGTTTTATTGAGATAAATAATAAGGCCAGCAGTATTATTCACTCAGAAGTGCTGCAGCTGAACCTGAGCACTAGATTATCTTTCAAGTTCTTCTTCTTCTTGATTAGCGCGACAACCGCTTACGCGATTTTGGTCGAGTTTAAAAGGTCCTTCTCCACCTGATCTTCCCAACGCAGAGAAGGTCTTCCTCTTCCCCTGCTACCACCAACTTATACCGCATCGAATACTTTCAGAGCCGGAGCGTTTGTATCCATTCTAAGTCTATGTCGTAGGAAGGGCCCACAAAGCCATTAAATGTGTGCCAATGGGGCTGGTGATGCAAATATATAGTCCCAAATGTCAACCTCACCTTCACGCGGTCCTCCCTGTTTCAAAACTAACAAGGCTCTGATACTCGGTCGATAGGCGGTAAAACCTAAGCATCTGCGACAGAGAAGATGATGTTACAACAAAGCTGGCAGCACGCCTTCGTGAGCTCAAATCTATCAACGAAATAACAATGTGGCCCTTTGTGCCCTCGCGAGACCATAGGAACTACTATAAAGCTCATACAGCGATACTCGTCGTTGTTAGCATGCAAAAGTTCAAAAATCCCAAACTCTTTCAAGTGAATTGCTATATAAATTAGCTGCATTATAGATTAGCGACTCGCCCGAGGTAGCTCAACCGAAAACTACTAACCCTTAAACCTTCACACTGCAATAACACTTAATTCAAAGAAGCACTTGAATTCGGAGCTGTAAATGAGTGGGCTTCACGAACGTTTTCTGAGTCCCTGAATACAGAAATATTCCTAGAAAATGTGTAGCGGATGAACTTATAGCGGGAAATTGGTCTTCAATATGTCCATTCTGCTCAATATGTGGGCATCCCTTTAGCCTCAAGCAGATAGCTAAAGAGGCCTCGCGTGGAAAAGATGAGAAGAGATCTAAGTCTCTCACCTATCTTGAATAACCTTTCATTAATAAAGGGTGTTTTTTTTTAGAGGTTAGGTTTTCAAGTTGGCACTACTTTTTTCGTAGATGTTCTTTTTGGCAGCTGTCACTTGATTTATGCTCAGTTTGGTTTGCCATTTCATAATAAATAGACTTACACCTGAACAACGTTTGCAAATCGTGCAAATTTATTACGAAAATAATGGTTCGGTTCGCGCGACGCATCGCGCGCTGCGTCCAATATTCGGTCGACATAATCGTCCATCAGAGTCACTAATTCGATTAACCATGGATCGGTTTCGCACCACGTTTGCTCTAGTGGATAATACGCATCCTCAGAGACGTCGTACAGTGCGCACCGAAGACGCTATTGCTGCTGTAAAGCAGAGTATCGAAGAAGACCCGAATGAGTCCATCCGCCATCGCGCGCAGCAATTGGAGATGTGCCCACCCACTTTATGGAAGATTTTGCGGAAGGATCTTGGTTGGCGGGCTTACAAAATCCAACTCGTGCAAGAATTGAAGCCGAACGACCATCAAGAGCGTCGCACGTTCGGTGAATGGGCCCAAAACGAGATGGCCACCGATCCCGATTTTCACAACAAAATTTTGTTCAGCGATGAAGCTCACTTTTGGTTGAATGGGTATGTCAATAAGCAAAATTGTCGCATTTGGAGTGAACATAATCCACAAGCCATTGCTGAGACGCCGTTACATCCTCAAAAAGTCACTGTTTGGTGTGCTCTATGGGCAGAGGGAATCATTGGTCCATATTTCTTTAAAAATGAAGCCGGCCATAATGTTACAGTCAATGGAGAGCGCTATAGAGCCATGATTAATGACTTTTTCGTGCCTGAATTGGACGATGTTGATGTGAACGACCTTTGGTTCCAACAAGACGGCGCTACATGCCATACAGCCAACGCAACAATCGATTTATTGAAGGAAACTTTTGGTGAGCGCATTATCTCGCGCCGTGGACCTGTGGTGTGGCCTCCAAGATCGTGCGATATAACACCGCTGGATAATTTCTACGCAGATAAGCCCGAGACGATTGACGTCTTGGAAGAGAATATTCGGCGCGTTATTGCTGACATACGGCCCCAATTGCTGCAAAAAGTGGTCGAAAATTGGGCCTCTCGGCTGGAATTTTTCGAGCCAGCCGCGGCGGCCACTTGCCCGAAATCATTTTTAAAACATAATGGCAAACCCTTATCTTTATAATAAAGCTAAATTCTTGGCCAAAACATTAAATTATATACGTTTTATTTCATCTTGAAAACCTAACCTCTAAAAAAAACACCCTTTATATAGATTACCGAGCGCTGGCTAATAGGGACACATGCGACGCGTAGGGCAGCTGAACGAACGAAAAGGAAGTGGGGACATCGCTATCTAAATCCTTACTGCTTTGAATACAAACAACATTTGAATTTAACAAGCTTAACATCTCCCTTAAGGATCGGTTTCTCTTACTAGCAGTCCAAAACAAAAAATTCTCGAATGTTCTTAAAGTCTGAAAGGTTCTTACAAGGAGAGTTAAAGGGCTTACACGTTAGATCCGTTTTCAAAATCCCTTCTCGCCTCTTTATATTTGCATTCTATCATCGCCATTTATGTTGTTTGTAGCCTCCTTGAATGTAGCATACTGGCTAATTGAGAAAAAGTGGCGGGATAGTTGTATTGGAATGTGTAGTGACAGTCAAGCTATACTATGAGCCCTTGCTAGTCCACAACAAAGTTTGCATTATTTGCATGCCGGGACATTGTGGTATTACAAAGAATGAGTTGAGTCGACCCTTTCTAGGTGTTATTTCCGCATCGATTCAACTATGGATTGACGACTTCATGAGGTCTACCCTTAGAAGACGTTGGGCTGAGTTGGGGTCCTGCAGAGTAGCGAAATGCTTTGTGAAAGAACCAAACAGGAAACTAGAGATTTTTCTCCTAATACATACTTAGTAGGAAGGAACTGAGAGTACTGCTGGATGTAATCACAAGGCACAACGCATGAGGTTAGCAAATGGCTGTCATGTCTTATCTTGAGAGTATTTTCTCGGTAGCTGCCCGGCGTATTCTAGAATCAGATTTAGGCTCTTGGGAGGCTATGTACTGAGCATGGATAAAGTTCATACTATTCCTCTTCCGGATCTCTTAAGGTTCATCAATGAATCCAAAAGGTTTGCCGAAAAGTGACCTTAAACCAATTTTTCGTCTTACCATCCATATAATAGTTATCCTGTTTCTCTATCATTTTCATTGTAATCTATCCGGGTGCAGTATAATGGCCTTCCTGACTGAGTGCTTGAACTTCTCCAACCCCCACAAATCTAATCTAATCTAGCCACTTTGTTGTTTATAGCTGTTTCCTGCCAAATCTCTCTCGAGCTTCTTTGGCTCCGAATGAGTTGTAGTACCAAGTTCTCTTCCAGGGAAGTTTAATTGCACGAATAATGGATTACTTTTGAATGAAATTTTCGCATAAATAGAGTTCAGTTTCGTGACAAACACGAGGTATGTTGGCCGTCAAAGACGCATTCGTCTGTGGTTAGTCCGTATAGACCAAAGATTTCTTTACAGCAAATAATGACTTTTCCAGAGTGTATATATGAAAGGACATCACATGGCGATGAATCTCCAATGAGTTTTCATCGCTCCCACTCTCGCCATTTTGCTTGTTTACGAAGCCACTTAACTAGAAATGAGCTTCATCACTGACGATGATAAATTGGACACAGCGTACAAGGCGTTTGCTGATTGATTATAAACTTGCCTTGGATTATAAACTTTACCAACTTCAAAGCGTTGTTGAATCGTTTAGCGCTCAATGGTTAAATGTCAAGACTGAATGTTTATTCCCGCCAAATTTGGCAGCTGTAGCTGTTGCGCACTGCCAAAGTTCAAGCTTATCTACATACATATTGAAACTTCCATAATTCGGTCGAATTGCGCTCGTTCTTTCGATCACGTAGACCGATTTTTACTACTTTCGTGAAAATTCGAATAAGTTTAAAAATTATTGTATATTTGCATATACATATGTACAATATATATGAAAAGAAAGATATATAGTTCGACAGGTATTATTCTGAAAAATGCTCAAATGGAATCATCATGAAATTAGAAAATGCCTCGAATATGAAAAGAGTTGAGAATATACAAAATACTACATTTATTGCATTTATTAAGATTAAATTACTCTTATCGAACGTAAATCGATTGAAGTAAACAAATTAACCGCGTCGATTGGAAAATTATAAATGTCGCCACTTGCATTAGTAAAGTTGTGGTGTTGAGTTCAATTAAAATTTATTTCATTTTTTTTTATAACATTTCTCTTTATCAGCATCCTAATATTAATATGTACAGTGCACATACAGCACATAGCGCGAAATTTATAAATTAAATGTGAAATCATTACTCAACAAATAAAATTTGCAATTAATTGAGCTCTGCTGATAAGACAGCAACTCATAAATATAAAAAATAGAATAAATAAACAACTATTCAACGCGCAATTAGCCCCTCTATCACATTTTATAATCAAAGCTACATAAATATATTTATAAAAATATAATCGCCGCAATGAACTTTTCCATATTCCATATCCCATATAAAGGGTATTTCAAAAGATGCGGGTAGATGTTGTTTCAAAATGAAGCATGTCAAACTGTAGATTATTTAAAGTATCACAATTTTTATTCAAAATAAGGCTCTTAACAATTATATGTGAAATTTGACATCATTTAAATGCCCACCATGAGCCCAACTACAAGTAAACTCCGCTAAACAGTCAATTCATGAATGCCTAATTGTTGAAGTAGCAATATTCTCAAGAGAATATCCAGTTTTTGGTCTGTCAGTCCTTTTTCTATCCTCGACAGGACCAGTATCTGGCCATTTTTTCACCAACCTTTAAATTTTCGACTCAATCGGACGGATTATTTGCACCAAAAAATTAAGAATTTTGCGAATTTTTCTTTAATGGTCGATCTTCCATCGAGCAAAATTGTACATTTTTCTACTTGACAAATGTCAAAGATGGTATAAAAAAGGTACTGTTAAGGAATTATTCACTACTGGCATCTAGGCGTCCTTTTGAAAGGCCCTTTAAATATATATATATGAATTTATTTGTCAAACTTCGCGGGATTAAAATTTCGCTCTACTTATTTTTTTCATGAGTTGGCAGCACTGTTCATAACATGTGGGCAAAGAGTAAGGTGAATTTGGTTGTAGAATGAAAAATTTTTATTTATTCTTGTAAATTAATTTCATCCCCTTCAAAATAGTCCTCTCTCGATGAAATGCACTTATAACTACCAACGATTTTTCCAATCCCCGAAACATGCCAAATAGTCCATTTCCGGTATAGCCATCAGCACCTTCTTCGATTCAGCTTTTATCTCCTCAATCGACTCGAAACGCGTTCCCCGGAGTGGTCTCTTGAGTTTTGGGAATAGCCAGAAGTCCCACGGAGCCAAATCAGGCGAATACGGTGGTTGCGGAGCGATATGCGTGGAATTTTTGGCGAAATGGTCACGAAGAACGAGTGCAGTGTGAGGCGGTGCATTATCGTGATGCAAAAACCAAAAGTTGTTGGCCCATAATTCTGGTCTTTTTAGACGAATTGCTTCATGTAAACGACGCATAACGCTCAAATAATATTCCTTATTAACAGTTTGGCCAGGTGGAAGGAATTCATAGTGCACCATACCACGAAAATCGAAAAAAACTGTCATCATGACCTTTATTTTTGAACGACTTTGACGTGCACTTTTCGGTCTGGCCTCGCCTTTAGCACGATATTCGCTTGATTGGTCGGTTGTTTCAGGATCGTAAGCATAAATCCAAGTTTCATCTCCCGTAATGATGCATTTGAGCTTGTCCTGATAGTCTTAAAGCATTGTTTCACACACATCAACGCGACGACTTTTTTCCAAGAAATTGAGAGTTTTCGGTACCAAACGAGATTTGACTTTTCGTAGGCCCAAATGGTCTTTCAAAATGGTTTTCACAGATCCTTCTGATATTCGGATCATATCAGTAAGGTCTTTAACAGTCAACCGACGATTTTTGAGCACTAACTCCTTCACTTTATTGACGTGTTGGTCATCTGTTGACGTCGATGGTCGTCCGGAGCGCTCATTCTCGACCCTCTTTGAAGTCTTTGTACCACTTATAGACATTTTTCTGCGACATGGTCGAATCACCAAATGCCTTCTGCAACATTCTAAACGTTTCCGCAGCCGAAATTTCATTCCGCAAACAAAATTTGATGGCACTTCTCCGCTCAATCAAATCAGACATTGTAAAAATCGAAAAATGCACTCTTGGTCGTTTGGTAAACTCAAGCGCAAATATATTACTGATAGTGACATTCACATGAAAGTTGGCCCAGATGTTATTAACAGTGCTGCCAGCTCATGAAAAAAATAACTAGAGCGAAATTTTAATTCCGCGAAGTTTGACGAATAAATTCACCTTACTTTTTGCTCACAGTAGTATCTAAACATTTGAAGGTGTTGTCAGAGACAAGTTATATTTTAGCGTTAAACGTCTATTTAGTCCTAGACCGCATGGTTTTGTAGTTGCAAGATCTAACTTACCCGGTTTTTCTGAAGATTGCCATTCTGGAAATGGTTTCCAAACTGGCGCAATACACACGGATTTCTCTAAAGCCTTTGATAAAATCTCTCATGCGATTTTAATAACTAAATTGACATGTCGCTAAGTTTTTATTCAACTTTCCTTGATTGGATTCGATCCTATTTAAAAACGAGATGCAGTACTGTAGTTATCGATGGAGTTTCTTCGAAACAGTTCATTGCCACCTCTGGTGTACCTCAGGGTAGTATTTTAGGACCTTTGTTATTTGTTTTGTTTATCAATAATATTTGTTCGTGTTTTTCCTTTGCTAATTGTCTTCTCTATGCAGATGATCTGAAAGTGTATGCTGAAAGTGAAATTCTAGTGATTTAACCGTCCTGCAGTCCGATTTGAATAATTTATTTTCCTGGTGCCTTATGAATCGTCTATTTCTCAATATTGAAAAATGTCATAAAATCACATTTTCTAAGCTTCAAAACCTCCTCAATACCTCTTATTATATTAATTTTACATGTCTTGCTTCGTCCGATGTGATAACAGATTTAGGGGTTTTCTTTGATACAAAGCTTAATTTTATCACGCATTTAAATTCTGCCTTTTCCAGTTCACTTGCTATGCTCACTTTTATTAGACATCACTCATCGCACTTCACTAACCCATATACTCTTAAGATATTATACTGCTTTTATTTGGAGAGTTAATAGGGTTCCAAAAATGTCTGTGCGTTTCGCACTACTTTTCAGGGAGTAGCATTTATCTTTATCATTAATGGCAAAAATGACTGCCCGGTCATACAGTTTAATGTTCCTGGCAGAAATTTTCGTCGTTTCGCCTTTGAAAAAATCTAATATTGGGTAGTCGAAAAAGTCTTTTCGTATTTCTAATCAAACTTCAACTCATTTTTTTTTATATTTATTATGAACTTTATTAAACCAAATATGTACCATTTTGGTCGACCACCTTTTGCCATTTTTCTTCTAGAGACATTATTCCATCAGTGTAAAACTTTTGTGGTTTCTCGGCGAAAAACTGCGACAAGTAATTTTCACAGGCTTCTCTTGAAGCCAACTTTACTCCATTAAGGGAGCTCTGCATTGACCGAAACAAATGGTAGTCCGATGGTGCAAGGTCAGGGCTTTGTGGTGGATGCATCAAAACTTCCCAGCCAAGCTCTCCCAGTTTTTGCCGAATAGTCAAAGATGTGTGTGGCCTAGTGTTGTCCTGATGGAAGACGACGCCCTTTCTGCTCATCAGTTCTGGCCGTTTTTTTTCGATTGCTTGCTTCATCTCATCAGTTGTTGACAGTAAAATGTAGAATCAATCGTTCGAGCAGGCTGGAGCAGCTTATAGTGGATGATTCCTTTCCAATCCCACCAAACACACAGCATAACCTTTAGAGGCGTCAATCCTGGCTTTGCGACCATTTGTTGAGCTTCACCACCCTTGCACCATGATCTTTTTCGCACATTCTTGTTGTACTCGTATTTGATTCACTTTTCGTCTCCTGTTACCATTCGCTTCAGAAATGGTACGATTTCATTTCGTTTGAGCAGATGTTAATTCGGTCCATTAAATTTTTCACAGGCAATTCATGTGGTACTCAAACATCGAGCTTCTTTTTGTAACCAGACTTTTTTAAATGGTTCAAAACCGTTTGATGATGAATGTTTAGTGCCTTGGCGATGTGATGGCAGCTTATGTGACGGTCCTGGTCAATCTTTTCCATAATTTCATCGACTTTTTCAACGATAGGTCGACCGGAGCGAGGTGCATCTTTCACATCGAAATTTCCAGAACGGAAGCGAGCGAACCATTGTTGTGCTACACGAACTGATACAGCATCGTCTCCGTAAACTTCACAAATTTCATTGGCGGCTTGCGTGGCATTCTTCCCTTTTTTATACAAAAATTTCAAAACATTGCGAATTTCTTCACTATTTTCACTAATTTTTGAACAGCTATAACTTTTTTTCAACTTCTCCGAATTTAATTTTGTTTTGGTTAAATGAAGCTTAAAATGTCGCCTTTCTAACACCATATGATATGACACAATGTAATTGACTCCAACGACATCTATTGACAAAATACGAAAAGACTTTTTCGACTACCCAATATAAAACGCTTAGAGATGACTGACAGTGTTGTCACTACAGATTCCGGCACTCGAAGTGTAGCCAATTAAAAAGGCCAAAAAAAAAACTACTGAAAAACTACTTTTATTCAATTCAAAGTAAAAAATGTGTGAAAATAATTCAAAATTAAGACTCATTTTACTTTCGCTCGATATGACCACCTTTTGCCTTGACTATGTCCTTGAGATGAGCCAGAAACGAACCGCAAGTTGCCCGAATGTGACTTACAGGTATTTTGGCCCACTCGTGGACAATAGGTTTTTTAGCGCCTCGAGACTGGTGAATCTTTTAGTTCGGGGCCTGCTCTCCAAAATGGCTCAAAACGTTGGGTTTTAGCCATTCTTGGTTCACTCGCGTTTTGTTAGATGGTACCGAGTCCTGTTGAAACGTCCATGGTCTGCCACCGACATATTTGTCTGCCCACGGCTCTAAAGCAACCTCCAGAATACTTTACCGATAATATTTCAGCGGTTACAGTGGCCCAAACTATTACTTGTGGCGGGTGCTGCCTCCTGGTGGCCAATCGATGACTCGTATGAACGACCGGTCAAATAAACCCTATCGTTTTGGGAGTTTACGAATCGCTCAATTTGAAATTTTTTTGGAAATTTACCGCTTTCGGCCAAGCGAAGCAACTTCTTCGCTCTCTCAAGTCTGACATGTTTCCGCTTTGATGTGAGATCATGCGCCTTTGTATCTTATAAGGCTTGACTTTAGATCAATTTTCAGTATGCGGCGGATGCTACGGTCAGATATTTTCAGTTCTTTCGCCATTTGATTGACACTTCGTCGGCGATTTCGCTTCTTCACTTTTTGAACCATTTCACGTGACGTTGAAGCCCTTTGATGACCACCTCCATGACGTGTCACGATGCTACCAGTATCATTGTAAGCAGTAATGGTGCGATAAACAAAAACTTTATTTACTTTGAGTTGCTCGAGCTCACAAGCAATTGCTGGTTATGATTTTCCAGCCAAACATAATGCAGTCACTCTATTACATTTGAAATGCATTACTGATTTTCTTTTTTCGCGTTTACTCTCGGCAAAATGCTTCCTAATATTTAATAAATTTCCCTAGAAACGGTTATATCTGTGCGAAATCATTTGAAATGTTGCTCTTCCCTAAATGTGGAATATTAGAAAATTATTAAGTTAAAGTTCCCTGTACCTAAAATTTCTCATACCCTAAAGTTATGTATTTTATTAACTCTCTCTCGCTGCATATATTAAACCAGTTTTCAATAGCTTCAAAACCACGCTTCCCTGCCGACAATGGAGCATAATGCCCAGTTGCCTACCCATCGACTTGTCGCCGTTGTCACAGTTATTACCTCGGTCGTCACAATTATCAACTCGCTCCAAATAAGCTCTGTTTCTTTAAACTTTATACCTTTCTTTATGACAATTGAAAATTAATAACAAAATCGAAATTAATTGTGCGACATCAGCAGGCGCCTAAATCAGCATAAGGCGTATAATCACCGGCAATTAGTTAATGATTTCCCCACCCCCCACTGATGCGCACTGGCATTTCGATTTTATTTCCTTTGTTTTTGTAATGAGATGATTTGGAAATGCGGCAGAGCAAGCGAGCGGACCGCCGGTCGTCTTGTCGCTTACATACGATTTCTCCAAATGTCACACTGATTGCTGTGCTTATTAATAATAAAAAGCGTAAAATTATGCAGAGCCACAGATAGACACGGCGGCCGGCCGAGTAGGCGACTTGCCGCCGTCAACGAAAAAGGCAAAAGGCTACTGGCGAAGCTGTCGATTATTAATTGGATTGAATATTTTAGACAACAACACGAAACGGAACGGCAGGTGGCGCTTAGTGGTGTCGTAAAGTTTTCATGGTTGTTTGTAAGTTTTGTTCCTTATCTTTGTTATTTTTGCTTTCGGCTCCGTTTCCACTGTCCGCCTTCCGCTGTCGGTGCCATTATGAAATAATATCCTGGCGCTAATAAACAACAAAAACAGGAACAGCCACAAATTCAGGTATCCAAACTTGCAATATAGAAAAATAAAAATGTAATCAGTGCAGTAAACTTCAACAGCTGAAACGCTACAGTCGAGCTCCCCGAAACTTGCGTAGAGCCTTGCCATGCTGCAGAGTGAATGTACAGAGTATAAATGCATCCCGCCGCGCATTCGGAAAGCAATTAAGCGTTTGTTCTGCTTAATGAACGCAGCGCCGCCTTTGCTGATTGAGCGCATTTGTTTTCACTCTTCCGCTACGCGGCGCGGATCGTGGCGCTCAACCGCTGGGAGGCTGGCAACGCGGTCGCAGTATTGTGTAAATGTTTACATTCATACTTTGAACAATCGTACGTACCTAGTGTATAGGCGCTGCTCATTGAAAGGCCGTTAACTGCCCAATCAAATATAGAGTCATCTCAAGCGCAACGGGACGCCAACGCCCCCAACTGTGAACGCGCTGTACATATATCGTTTACAAACACAACTAAGCGTCGACGCTATGCAAGTCGCTTGGCTGTTAACGGTCGAATTGGTTGAATCGGTAACGACAGGTTACTATGGTGGGTTATATAATGCGTACCATATTCTGTTGGCTATTGGATGCTGCAAGTGTATGGCTGTGTGGTTTATGAGCCATGCAAGTTTCGCTGCACACTCACTAACCGTGCAAGCGGTGATGATGCGTTGACAGGCGGAATGTGTTGTAAAAAGGGATATTTTGTTACTCGATACGCTGACACTTCCGTTGAATGCATGGAAATTCTAAATGCGAACACATCCCCATAAAAGAATAATTTTTATTACAATTTCCTGCTTGAAAATTTGGAAGCCGACTTCTTTGGGCTTTTCTCGATTCATTCCATTCATAAAATTATTAAAGGGTAATGAATTAGAGTTATCGGATTTTGAATTAAAATAAAACAACGAAAACTCAAATTGAATGGGCAATCTTAGTTATTTTTGTGCAGAACCACTCATGATATTTATTTTTTGAAAGACAACCCCTTTCAAATGTCGGACGCAACTGCACCGTAATTCGGCCATCCGTAAACACCAATTTTGAATGACTCGCTGGAGGACTTCGGTCGGAATCTCGTGAATGCCCCAATCGAAGCTGGTTTATCCACAAAGCATTTGTACCTTACATACCCACACAAATAAAAGTCTCAAGGTATGATATCACACAATCTTGTTGGCCCATCCACTAGTCCGAGACGAGACATAAATTCCTCACCAAAACGAGGACGGAGTAAATCCTTTGTTTCACAGGCTGTATGGTAAGTATCACCGTGTTATTGGAACCAAATGTTGTGGAGATCACGAGCTTCTTTTTGCGGCAACAAAAAGTCATGTATCATGGCGCGATAGCGTTCGCAGCGACATTGGCACCAGCCTCGTCTTTGAAGAAATATGGGCCGATGATTCCTCCAGCCCATAGGCCACACCAAACGGTTGTTTTCAATGGCTGTTTGTTGGTTCTTGAATGGCTTTGGGTTAATTTTCAGTACAAATACGGCTATTTTGCTTATTGACGTAGCCATTAAGCCCAAAAAGGACCTCATCGCTGAACACCTTAAGTTGCCTTGAGCGCGCTATGACATTTTTCACAGAGCGTCGATTTTCGTAATACAATTTTACGGTTTGTAAACGTTGTTGAGGCGTAATTCTTTCCTTGATGAAATGTCAATGAATACTGAAAAATAATTTTTATTTAGTTTGACAGTAGCCATGCGTGATCTGTCAAAAAATCCCTATTGAAAAAAGTACCTTCAATCTGATCAACCTTTATAAGCAGTGGCGTAGAGGTTCAAGCATTTAATTGAATGGCTTTCGGGTTTAGATATTCACACTTTTCGCTCAGAAAAAAATTAGGGCTCCTCCTCCATAGTTTATCAAGGCCACAAGAGCTTTCCCGCAAGCGGAGCTCTTCTGTGGTTACTAGTAATAGACGAACTTCTTCACAAACTGAACATCCTAAGATATAGTAGGAGCAATGAAAACATGCCTAACTGACGTATTTAGTGTCTTCGTATGCATACCACCGCTCCCATTTTAATTCGAAAAGAAGTTCGATTGTGCGCCTTAAGATTAAAAGGCATCTCCGATTTAGAAAGTGGATATACGAAAGGACATTTAAAGATCTTGTAAGACTTCTGAAGTACTTCTGTTCTTCCAGGGTTGACATTTCTCACAAACCCATTCCCTTCAGAAACTTTCAAGGTCTTATTAATGAACCTACGGCCTGGAAAAATTATTCTATCACCTTCAACCCCGGATCCCAGATAAGGAACACTGATGGATCGAAATTAAAAGATGGTAGGGCAGGGGCGGGAATCAATGGGCCTAAATGGAAAAAATCGGCCAATGGGTCACCCATTAATCTTCCCGACAGAAATGCATGCCATTGAGAAATGTGTGAGGGAATGTCTCCGTAGAAAAATGAGACGAACTCACATTTACATACTTTCAGATAGTCAGGCGGCTAAGATTTATTTACATATTTTACGGTGGCCGCCGTAGCCGAACGTGCTGGTGCGTGACTAGCTTTCGGAATTCAGAGAAAATGTAGGTTCGACTCTCGGTGAAAGACCAAAATGACGAAAAAGTTTTTTCTAATAGCGGTCGCCTTTCGGCAGGCAATGGCAAACCTCCGAGTGTATTTCTGCCATGAAAAAGCGCCTCATAAAAAATATCTGCCGTTTGGAGTCGGCTTGAAATTGTACGTCCCTCCATTTGTGGAACAACATCAAGATGGAAGAGGAGAAGCTCGGCCAATGAATCTTAAAAAATATTTTTCTTTGAAGAATTCAAAAACAACTTCTGTGAAGATTTTTTTTGCTTTTGTTGTTTTTTTCCAAATAGTTAAATAAATCTTAAAACAAAAATTTCGTCGAAGAAATTTATATTTTTTTTGTTGTTTAGTCAATCACAATCTATTTAATTTACTATTTTTTAAAAGTAGGTAAATGAATGTTAAAAAAAGTTCTTTAAAGAATTAAAAATGTACTTTCCTTTGAAGATTTTATTTTTCTTTTCTTGTTTCTTTCTTATAAATAAAAAAAAATGTTTTCGTCGAAAAAGTTCAATTCCACTTAATTTATTGTTATTATTTCAAAGTAGGTAAAGTAATAAAAACTTTCATCATTGAAGAATTTAATTTAATTCTTTGAAGAATGTTTTTTTCTCTGAAGAGTTTTTTGTTGTTTTTTTTTGAAGAATTTTTTTTCCGTTGAAAATTTTTTTGTTTTTGTTTTTTCTTTAAAGAATTTTTTTCCCCTTTTAAGATTTTTTTTGTTGTAGTCGATAAATAAATCTTTGAAAAAATTTCTTTGGAGAAGTTTTTTTATTATTTTTCTTGCTTTTGTTTTTTGGCTTATGTGTGTTTTCAATTGAATTTGACTTCCGTTTCCACTTTAGATAAATACTATAGAATGTAGCGATTGGGTGCGGCATTCTGCGATTCATCAAAGAGAGTTAAAGCAATATTGCTTTCATTTGAGAGCGAAAAATGTCCTCGCAATTTACTTCGGACAGATTCTGCTGGTATTCGTAATGGCATCCATGTTTTATACCACCTTGATCAAATAGCTTCCTGAATATATACAGAAAATTCAAAACACTAGTTTTTTCCTCGAAAGTGATATTACCGCCGTCAAAGTACTCCCCATCTACTGCAACGTAAATATGCCAGCGTTTGATCCAGCTCCCGAAACATTCTTGGACCTCTATTCGCATTTCTAGAACTTCTAATCACTCTTTTTATTATTTTCTTTCTGCTGTTATACCCCGCTCTCCGTAGTGGTTTTTTGGATCGATGAAACAGAAAATAACTACAGGAAGCCATATAAAGGTGAACTCAATGGCTGCTGGAAGGCATTCTTTCATTGTTTGACGAAAATTCACAAATAATGATGGTAGTGTTCGACAATGCGTAATCCACGAGATGCTGTCCCTTAAATGCTTTCTTTTTTGGCGAATCGCTTCACGTAAACATTTCATAACAACCAAGTAATAATCCTTATTAACTGTTTGACCTTCTGGTAAAAATTCGTGGTGTACAATACTGTTGTAATTTATAAAACCGTGAACGACGCTTTTTTTTTGCTGACTTGGTTTCTTAGGTTTTGTTTCGTTTGGAGCTCTCTACTCACTCGCCCATGGCTGGATTGCCTGTCATACTCATAAACTAATGTCTCGTCTCCGGTAATGAAGTGTGTTATGAATGTTGGGTTGGATCATTAACTTCAACATCTTGAATGGATCCATAACCAATATTCATGTTCTCAGCCAGCTCTCTGATGCTTAATTTGCAGTTATTGATTAACTTTTCTTTCTCTTTATTGAATTTACCTTGATGGACTCAGGTACTCTTATGAAGCGTTAAACGGCTGTTTTCTTTAGAGAAACATTCCCACAATATTTCAAAGGGTTTCGCACAATGGAATCCATTTTTAACGCAAAATTTAAACAAATTAGATGTTGCAAATTCCACTCCATTTCTAAAACCGGTGTAACTTTTCCAATCGTCAAACAAGAGTAATGAAATTTAAACGCAACAAAAAAAAAAAGAACTCATATCAGTTGACTTAGAACGCGCCCTGGCGGGTGTTTTTGATCAAGGTGGTATTCATGGTATCTTACTTCATGAAATTGTTTTTAGTGTTATTTTTGCCAGTGAGATATTAGTCATTGCGGGATACACAAGTGGCTCTAATTTGACTTTCTCCCAAGACAGATGTCAAGTTTTTTCCACATCTTATTCCAACCTGCTTCTCAAATAAAGTATATTTCAAAAGTGACGCCTAGATGTTAGTAGTGAATAATTCCTAGACGGATCCTTTTTTATACGATTATGATTATGATTATGATTACATTTATCAAGTAGTCACATGTACCATTTTACTCAACTCGTTAAAATTATTGAAACTTATAATGAAAGAGGCCAATCTTTAAGAACAACGAATCGCGAAATTCGTGATTCTTTTAGTGGAAATAATCATCCGAATGAGTCGACAATTCAAAGGGAAATGGATATATCATTTGTTTTTTTTCACCGTCAGTAATTAATGACCTCAGAATGTAGAAGAGCTTTTCATGCTGCACATTATCAAAGACCTTTTTGAAATTAATAACGCATAGAAATAAGCCTTTTTGCAAGTCCATGCAATTTTCACTAGCAAATGAACACAAAATAATGCAGCTCTTCTATCCACGCGAGAAAGAGTGATCGACTATCACATCCGAGAGCACTTTGAAATCGAAAAGAGTCCAAATTTGTATGTAAATATTTTATATAAAAAAAACATCCAGCTCGTCTTTTGAAATACCCTTTAGTAAAGAAATACCACCGCATAGTCAACTTGTCTGTAAATTTCCTTAGCATTAGCGAGTACTCGAATGTATTCATACAAATCTAGTTAATGCTAGTCTAGTGGACTATTTCGGTTCATATAAGGGTTTGTGCAAGTATGTGTGCGCGCCTACAAGTGTCGTTTTACGGCATAATTTACTTAATTTTTTTTTTTGGTTCCCATAAAATTACTACCTTTAATGGGTTTGTTAATTTTTCCACGAATTTTCAAATGGAAATTGTTTTAATGACAATGAATGAAGAAAATTTTTCACATTTAACTTTCAACTACATTTTTATTATTTTTTGCTTGGTTCACGCTATCAGCTGTAGGTGTGCGTATGCGTACGAGTTCGTTTATTTGTGGTTTTAAGCTACGTTTAATGACATCATTTGCCGCATTCACTGCCAGACACAGCCACCTTTCTTTCTTTCCAACCCATTAAAATGCGTAAATAGGGCAATAACAGAGAATAATTTTCCTCGCATTTTTCATTTAAATATTTGCTGAATGGAGTGGCAATAATTGCATTTATAAATACATACATGCATACATAAACACATGCACACACACACACTCGTATATGAATACTTGCGAGTAGTAGAGTAGTAAGGCGCACACTTAAAACTCATTGCGATAATTACGTTTAATCTCATTATGGCCAGATATGCCAATAAAAAGTAAGTGGAAAAAATTATGCGTAAGTATGAGTGTATGGCAAATCCCTCCGCAATCAATGTGCGCCTACACACTTATTTATTTATATGTGTGTAATATACAACATTTACGTTTGCCTAGCTGGGGTTTTTTGTGGTGCGCTAGGGCGCGCTCTATGAAAACTTCAAACGAAAAATGTGAAAATTTTAATTGACTTGAAAATTTCATGGAAAATTAATCATTTGCATAGAGTTTTCGGGACTGATTGCGGTCACAGCTAACCGGCGTTATCCAGGGCAGCGTCAACCGCTCACCTTTGCAACTCAACAGACAACAGCGTCCGTGTCCCCAGCTACAGCCCCTTCATTTACTCGTTCGGCAACTTGGCCAGCCTGTGCCAATGAGTCTAAGCAAACTGGCAAACTGGCCAACGGCATGGACGGCCATTTGTCTGTGCGTTGTACACGCGCTATTTCACCTCTCAGGTGGTTATTGCGCCAATGCGCTCGCAGACACACAAACGAGGGTTTTACAATTGGCCAGCCAACAGCCATTTGCTTGGTCGCTGATGGCCAGAGCTGTTAGCGGGCACTTTCATAAATTACGAGGTGAAAATATTACACTATTTTTACAACCTAATCACCTCAATTTATTCTCGGTAATGCTCGTTGTTTGCATTTAATTAATAATTTCCATACAACAACAACAACAACTGCAAGAAGTGTAGCGAGCAAATATTCCACAGAAATTCATTGCACCCACGCCTGAGCGCTTACACTTGCTTGTAAACGTGCGTGTGTTGGTATGCTTCCTCTGATGTACACTAAGTATGTGTGTATGTATGTATGTATATTTCCCCCAAAGTGTTTTTTACGATTTCATGCCTTTTTGCGTTTTTAACCGTAAATTGGCAGTTGTTGGTGAATGAAGTCACACACCAAAACGTTGCAATTTGGTTAGATTGAAAATAGAAAGGAAGAAAGCAAGGCTGACAGGTGGTGGCTGCGTTGAATAGGTTATTGCGTGAACTCATAGAAAATAGTACAACAACAACCCAGGCACTATTCACCTGCAAAGCCGGCGAAAGCTGAAGTGTTGACTGCAGTGGCTGGGCAGTTTGTGGAGTCAATACTACGGAAATGAATTGCCCTTTTGTGTTTTATTTGGTCCGAAAAATTAACGATTTCGATTTCAAATTACACTGAGCTTCTTAGTACGATTCGTGTAATGGGAAATTTGAGGAAATTTGTTGAATTCCTGGTATTGAGCGTTTGAAATTTTGAATATGTAGTAGAGCACCTGTTGAGTTTTTAGTACTGAGAAAGGTTCTTGGAAGAGGTAGAAATGCACACTCGGTAGGCGAATTCGTATCCACAAGCATGCAATATATCCTTTTGTAAAACTTACATATATACTAGGTTGTTCAAAAAACTTTGTGATTTAATTAGAAAAACACAATTTTGTGCTTGGAAATACACTTTATTATTCGGTATAATCTCTCTGAACAGCGAGATTCCAGTTTATGAATTCCATCCCTGAAGTGAGGAGCTGGAAGCGCCGCAAAATGCTTTTCCACAGCTGTTATGACTTCTTCATTTAATGAAAAACGCTTTCCACGCATGAACTTTTTTAGGTCTGAAAACAGGTGGGAGTCGCTAGGGGCCACATCTGGTTAATACGGTTGATGCTCCGAAAATTCGAACTTTAGTTCATGGATTTTAGCCATTTAGTCAAACTGCTCTTGCGGCATGGTGCATGGTCCTGAAGGAAATTCATTTTTTTCTTTTACAAACTGCGTCTTTTTCACGAATTTTTCTCTTTCAGCTGGTCTAAAAGGTTGCAGTAATATTCAGAATTTATTGTTTTACCAGATTGCAAGTAGTCCACAAACAAAATTGCTTCCGCATCCGAAAAAACTAATGCTTATACCCTCTTGGCCAATTTCTGGACGCGAACACGTTTCGGAATAGAAAAACCAGGTTCACACCACTCTGTAGCCTCTTGATTTTTTTGATTTAGGATCTTGGTGTTACACCCTAGTCCCATCCATGGTGATTAACCGACGCATAAAACACACTGTTGCTGAACAAGTCGCATTCTTCTTTTCTCTTTTTTTTGTTGTGTTTAATGCGAAACCTTTTGTGCTCACAGCTTTCTGAAACCCATCCAATTAGATGTCTATAGCTTCTACTAAATCTCTTCTAGTCACTCGACGATTTTCCAATACGATATCCTGTATTTTTCCTACAATATCTGTTGTTGTTATTACTACTTTTGGATGTCCTTGTCGTGGATCGTTTCAAGGCTTGTACGACCACGTTTAAATTCAGCAACCCATCTTTCTATTGTACTTATTGATGGCGAAGTAGGACCCTGAGTAGTATAGGACTTTACTCGACAAAACTATCACTCTACAAGATTCTCAACATGCCCGTTCTAACGTATGGCGCAGAAGCTTGGACGTTGACAACATCCGATGAAACGACGCTTGGAGTGTTTGAGAGAAAGATTCTGCAGAAGATTTTGGGACCTACGCACGTTGGCAGCAGCGAATATCGCAGTCGATGGAACGATGAGCTTTACGACAACATAGACATAGCGCAGCGAATAAAGATCCAGCGGCTACGCTCGCTGGGTCATGTCGTCCGAATGGATACAAACGCTCCGGCTCTGAAAGTATTCGATGCGGTACCAGCTGGTGGTAGCAGAGGAAGAGGAAGGCCACCTCTGCATTGGAAAGATCAGGTGGAGAAGGACTTGGTTTCACTTGGTGTGTCCAATTGGCGCCGGTTAGCACGAAAAAGAAACGACTGGCGCGCTTTGTTAAACTCGGTCAAAATCGCGTAAGTGGTTATAGCGCCAATTAACAAGAAGAAGAATTGATGGCGAAAAGTCCTTATACGCTTCGAACATTCGTTCACAAATTTCCTTTGGTTTTAAACCTCTCAAAAATAAAAATGTAATCGCTTGATTTTTTCCATTGCAGAAAATACACGTCGATCCTAA
Organism: Anastrepha fraterculus; assembly: GCA_037575425.1. Lineage (NCBI taxonomy): Eukaryota > Metazoa > Arthropoda > Insecta > Diptera > Tephritidae > Anastrepha > Anastrepha fraterculus. The sequence continues at coordinate 34,119 of JAYXIM010050046.1, forward strand.
ATGGCTTGTAAACAAAGAATGAATTGACAGATTGAAATAAATCTTTACATTCATTCGTGTACCAACCACATACGCAGAGTGTGCTAACATAACCAAAAAAAATTAGGCTAGTAGTAAAAACTCTCTCTCTCTTATCGAACCGCAAAACTTATTGATTAACCTAGTAAAGGCAACTGCTTATATTTTCCATAATCAATTTAATCAATGAATTTTGAATTAGTATTATCAAAATCTATCTCTATTATTAACCAGTGTTCTTATCTTAAAGTATATCAAATTATTCTGAAGGATCTTAGTTTCCCGGACTTTGACCACTACACAAATCTTTAGATACGGCAGAAACCACAGCGAGGAAAAGTTTAAATTTTTTAAGCGTCTTAATCCTGAAACCAATGTCGAAAGCATTTTAATTTCTTCAAAGTCGTATAAAGAGTTTGGTCTATAAAGGCGCATAATACAAATTACTGAAGGGTGCCTACCAACTGCCAGTTTCTTGCCAACCAGCGCAATATTCAGCTTGCGGTAGTTTCTATGATTCTATGAAGATTTATGAAAAGACCATGGCTAAATATGTATCCGAAAGCAAATACAACTTCGCTAACGGAAATGGGAGTAAACAGTGCGCTAGTCTCGTTTATAGAACGAATGCTAACTGGGCGAATGATAAGCGCAAATCTGGGTGACACATCCACTAAGAAATTCCCGATCAGGGGTACACCCCCCAAGGTGGGGCAATGTCTCCTTTTCTGTGGAACTTAAATGTCAATAATCTTCTTCAAGAACTTGAAAAAATGAGAGGGAAAATATTCTCATATGCCGACGATATATTCTGCGATCTTCAACAAAGATCTCTCAACAGACTCTCACTCTGGTGCAAAAGTCTTGAAATAATATTCCGGAATAAACGCGTATGATACTATTAAGCAGGAAACATAAAACACCTGCTCTTGAACACATATACCTAGGAGGGAAATCACTTATAGTAACAGAAAAGTATAAATATCTACGACTTGTACTGGATAGGAAGCTAAATTGGGTGCTCACAGTCGCAGATAGAGTACGCAAAGCTAGGACGGGGGATTGGAACCCAGATTAATATACTGGCTATACACAGCAGCGGTTAGTCCTATTCTCTACTATGGTATTGTAATATAGTGGAATGCGCTTCAGAAGGGTGTGAACATCAAAAAACTTGACAAGCTTCAAAGACTAGCACCTGTTCTCATAACTGGCACGATGTCAACCACACCATCGAAAGCATTATATGCGACATTAAACTTTCTGTCAGTAGATCTGCAGGCAAAATATATCGCGCGTAGTGCGTCAATAAAGCTGAACGCTCTAAGTAAGTTGTCAAATAAGAACTACGGTCACGGCAAAATCTGGGCTGGCACTTCGGAGCTTCCCGGATTGGTGGCCTATGCAGTCAACGTTCACGACCCTCCTACCCTAAAGGGAAGTGTCAAAAGAGGACAATATAAAACAGGGCCAGTCTATCCATATATACATATGCAGAAGTGTATACTCCGAGCACATGGGGATCTTCTTCAGTTTTCGGCTTCCCGACCACTGTAGTGTCTTTCAGGCTGAACTAATGGCAATAATGAAAGCCGTGACACTGGTTCAGTGTGAAGCGATATCTGGAAATGACATCTACATTTTCACTGACAGCCAGGCGGCGATAAAATCTCTCACAAAACAGTCGACAACCTCCAAGGTAGCCATTAAATGCCGCACATCTCGTAACGAGATGGCTGAGTCATTTCGCTTAAGGATAATATGGGTTCCTGGCCATCGCGACATTGAGGGTAACTGTAGCTAGCAGATGCTGCACGTATGAAAGTGGCAGATAAGCGCGCTAACGATAGGGTAGAAGGTTGGCAACAGCAAAAAGATATTTTGGAAGCTGCTATGAAGGCTGAAGAACTATTATATGGAATAGATGACACAGTGTAAGTAATTAAGCAACTTAGTTATATAAAGGGTAGATGTGAACCACACCTAAACGTCAAGTTTTTTTCCGCATTTCATTTGACATTTTTCAAATTCAGACTAACTAAATTTGAACCATGGAAAGATACACAATCGAGCAACGCGTTAAAGTTATTCAGGCTTATTATGAAAACGGGCGCTCAAATCAAAATCATCTTCAGTGATGAGGCACATTTTCACCTCAGTGGATTCGTCAATAAGCAGAATTGCCGCATTTGGGCGAATAATAATCCAAGAGTGATTTCCGAAAAACCAATGCAACCACAAAGAGTGACTGTTTGGTGCGGTTTATGGGCCGGCGGCATCATTCGGCCGTATTTTTTCCAAAATGAAGCCGGTCAGGCAGTTACTGTGAATAGTGTTCGCTATCGTGAGATGATAACGAACTTTTTATGACCCGAATTGGAAGATATGGATGTGGACGATATGTGGTTTCAACAAGACGGTGCCACTTGTCACACAGCTAACGAAACAATGGCTCTTTTGAGCGAAAATTTTGATGGCCGAATAATCTCACGTCGCGGCGATATCAATTGGCCGCCAAGATCATGTGATTTGACACCGTTGGACTTCTTTCTTTGGGGTTATTTGAAATAAAAGGTGTACGTCGATAAGGCAGCAACAATTCAAGGGCTCAAGGATGAGATAATTCGGCACATTAACGGCATAGAACCTCAATTATGCCTCAGCGTCATCGAAAATTTGGACCATCGGATGGAGGTGTGCCGCCGAGACCGCGGCGGCTATTTGGCCGATATTTGATTCCATACGTAATTGAGCTATACCAATATTACCATAGTAAAGAGAAATGATAATAATTTAAAAAAAAAATTGTATTTTATTGAAAATCAATACCAGCCCTTGAAACTTAACCACTCTTTATATAAATATATAATTGGCGCGTACACCCTTTTTGGGTGTTTGGCCGAGCTCCTCCTCCTATTTTGTGCCGTGCTTCTTGATGTTGTTCCACAAATGGAGGGGCCTACAGTTTTAAGCCGACTCCGAACGGCAGATATTTTTTTATGAAGGCAGAAATACACTCGGAGGTTTGCCATTGACTGCCGAGGGGCGCCCGATATTAGAAAAATGTTTTTCTTAATTTTGGTGTTTCACCGGGATTCGAACCAACGTTCTCTCTGTGAATTCCGAATGGTAGTCACGCACCAACCCATTCGGCTACGGCTTAGTTAGGGGATGGAAATCAGAATGGAATGGGCCTTAGGACCATCGAGTGTCTTGTCTGAAACAAGCAACATAGCTAACCCAACCTAACCTAATAATTTCGAAATAATACAAATAGGACTTGAATAGCATTCACCGAGAGTTCATCACTCCTTTACAATCTCTCGCCCGCTGAATGCCGCCATCGGAGACCAATCATGGCCTATTGCGAACTTCGGCTTCGACTTCGGTTAAACTTCTACCAATCCAGCTTCTGTTCGCTTCCTGAACCTACCATTAAATGCTGTCGACGACGATAGCAGTGCTAAAGTTAAGCAAGCAGCTAATACTTACATTCTCTCAAGTTGAGTTTTAGCTTCTTGTCTTAATCTGGAGTATTTTGATTATTCTGAATTAGTTCCGAAATAATCACTGAGCTCGCTTGTCTACGACAAAATCGGCGTACTCGCTGTGGTAGTGAGAATTATATAGTGCGATAAGTTTTCCCAGCAGACTTTTATTAACGGGCGCAAGTGCATATGTAAAAACTTATGAATTATAATGATCTGTGATAAATATTACAGAAATGGTTTGCAAGGATTTCTTGGAATTCGCACAAAATGTGCTAAAATTAAACACTAAATTAAAATGTAATGAAATTGTCGCGCGACCAACTAATTTTGCAAGCGCTCGAAGTAAATCTGAACTATGCATACTCTGTGCTACAAGGTGGCACAAGTTAGTCATCCAATTTTGGTTTCGAATAACTTTTTTACTGAATACAAGAAAATTACTTTGAGGATGGAAGTCTTTATTTTTACGTGCACGCGCTCTATTGCTTGTCTGTCTACTTCACAAGTGTCAAATATGATTGACGTATGACGGAATTAAAAAAAAATTATAAACCTCTCGATAGGGTAATTAGTTTCGCGGCACCTTGTATATGTACAAGTATATGTGTATGTGGTGTAAATTGATTGTAATGAGCTATGAAAGGGCGCAAAATCAACCTATGGGCGAATATGAGCGTCAAAATAAAGTGTACACGACATATTGATAAGTTTTGACAATTTATTTATTTATTTTGTAATTTAAATTATTTTTTATTAAAATATAGTTCATACTACAACAAATACCTGTAAAGCCAAGTTTCATACTTTGTATAAAATTTGTGAAAATTCGGCAAATTTTCTTCAGAATTTTAAACCTTTTACACAGAGTTTTTAGAAAATTTTCGCGTATGCAGTTTTATAGAACATTGAATTTTGGTGTAATAAAATCTGAGTTTCCAGTAGGTTAGAAATCACACTGATTTTTTTTATTATTATTTATTTTGGACGCAATCTTAAGCATTTTCTCCATTGAACGCCTACTCCACATTTTTTTTAGATGGAGGAAAACACCCAGAATTTTTAGAAAAATTTCATGTACGCAGTTTTAGAGACCATTGAATTTTGATGCAATAAAATGCAATGCTGATTTTTGAGATTTTTTTTTCGGACGCGGTCTTGTGCATTTTCTCCATTTAACGCCTACTCCACATTTGTTTTTAGATGGAAGAAAACACCCAACACCTTCAGCAGAAAAAATTGTGAAAAATAAACGCGATTTCGGAAACACTTGGAACTTACACTTTATTCTACTAAAACTTAATGATCTATAAAACTGCATACAAGAAATTTTTGTAAAAATTCTGAACTGAAAACTGCATACCCGAAATATTCCCACAAATTCTGAGTAAAAAGTGAGAAATTTTTAAGAAAAATTGCTGAATTTTCACAAATTTTGTACTAAATTTGAAACTTTGCTTTATACGGTTCTTGTTGTAGTACGAACTATATTTTTATAAAAAAATAATTAAAATGACAAAATAAATAAATTAATAGTCAAAACTTATCAATATGTGGTGTACACTTTATTCTGACGCTGACAGTAAATACATGAACGAAAAGGGAGATACATTGAGTTCTATGGAAGCAAGGTGGCATAGCGTTTCTGAAACAAAACTGCTGCGTATTACACCGAATGAAAAAAGTGAAAGCAAAGCAGCTGTATACCACCTGCCCGTCTACCCAGCAGCCCACCAACCCACCGAAACTCGCTGGCTGCTGAACAATTTCAAGGAATTGAGCATATCAAGCGCGTCGGCACGCTCCGTTTCGATTCACAATTAATTCCGCCAGATGAGAACACAAGACAACAACAACAATTATCTTAATGCCACAAATAAATTTAAGGAAAATCTTAAGGAGTCGAAAGTAAAAGGGTTACTTGTTGTTGTTGCTTGTAAAATACAAAAATGCATTTTCACACAATTTGCAAGCAAGAAAATAAGAAAAGTTGTAGATTTTTATTCATTTTATTCATGCAACGCGACTGCATTGAAGAAGTTGCCGCAGCTGTGTATGTGAGAGTGTGTGTGTGTGTGTGCATGTAGAAGGGAACCAAAAAAACCACAAATATATTTATCTGCACTTTGGTATCACTTGTGACAGCAGCGGCGCAACGCAGGGCCAGACGACCTCATTCACAGACGCTTTGGCTGCAACGGAATAGCTGGCGGTTGCGGAAGGGAGGCGAATTGGTGTTGGAGGCTGCCGTCGCTGAATGGCTGCAAGTGGTTACAAGACAATTCACTTTATATTCTATGCAGGCAAGCATGCACACATTTTTTTAACATATACATATATGCGTGTGAGTGTGTATGTACTTGCATATGACCGCCAGCGAGTGCAAACGCGCGAAAATTAAGTGGCATCCACACTCAGCAAAGCAACGAATAACTAATTACATTCGCAATTATTTCATGTTTTGGCCAATTTAGTAGGACAAATTTATCTGAGCGGTGTCATCTATTTAGAATTGTTGTTGACGGTGGGCGTCGCAAAGACGACGGACGTACAGACGCGACAAAACTTGTAGACAGTCAGCCCCAGGGGCAACGCATCATGGCTGGCGCAAAACGTCACAATGAAAGACAACGATTGTTGAGTGAAACAGTGAAATCATTTTAGTCGACAACAAAAACAACAACACCAACAATAGCAGCAGCAACAGGGCAACATTTATAAAAATTACAAAAATAACAGCAATCACTTTGGTTATGTGGCGGTCGCCAGGCTGCCTGTGTCGCCCAACCAACGGCCATCGGCCACCGGCCGCCAGCAGCCGCCATTCAGTTCAACGATTAAGATTTTCTAATTAGATGCGAGTGCAAAGGCGAACGCGCCAACAGCGAAATTAAATGAAAAATGCATAAAATTCATCTGATATGCGGAGCTCAAGGGAAAATTATTAAAAATGTATTCAAATACAAAGAGAAATGAAATGGATTGGATTGGGCATTTTTGTTTGCTTTGATTGCAAGAGAAGCAAAAGAGGATGCATTAGAAGACTAAGTCAAAGTACAGGAAAACTTGTGCATATCTATACGAATTTATGTGCATATGTATATATTAGGTTAGAGAATAAATTCGTAGCGCTTTTACCGAAGACTTCTATTTAAACGCAAAACAATAATTATATCAAGAAGTTAGTCAATTATATATTCACCGTTGCTGTTTACAACCTCTTCCCACCTATCGACCAAAAATCGACCCGCCTGGTGTCAAAGAAGTTGTTGAGCCAGTTCTTAAGGACCTCGTTGTTATCGAAGGTAACGCCTTTCATATGATTTGACAGGGAGCGGAAAAGTTGGTAATCCGTCGGTGGAAGGTTTGGAGAATACTGCGGATGCTGAAGGACCTCTCATTCGAGCTCTCGGAGTGCAGCTTTAACGACTTCTGCAAGGAGTATGTTTTGGCCATGTCGATCAGGTCTTTTCAGTCGAATAGCCTCATTCACGCGGTGTAGTTGCGCAGTGTAGAGCTCCTTGCTGACCATGGCATTCTCTTCAAGCATTTCCGAGTGTACCATACCCTCCCGGTCCCACCAAACACATATCACGATCTTCTTTAGATAAAGATCCAACTTGACTCTCGGCCTGCTTTGGCGTATTCTCTGGAGCCACCCACTCCTTTCTTTGCTTCATATTCGTGTATAGGCACCATTTCTCATCTCCCGGGATGATTCGGTGCAAAAAGACGCTGTTTATGACCGCGTGTTGCTCGATGGCGAACGAGATGCTAAAAAGCAATTTGAAGGCAACTTTCTTTGGTTTTTTCGTTGAGCTCGAGAGGCACCCAGGCTCCCAATTTTTCCGTAAATCCCATTGAATGAAGGTGACTGAGAATCGTTTTATGATTGCAGTTCATTTTTTCCGCCAATTCACCACTGGTTTGGCGTCCATTCTCCTTCAGAAGTGAGACGTTCTTCGCCGAATTCAGTAGGCCTTCCGCTGCGGTACGTGTCATCGACGTCAAAGTAGCCATTTTTGAACTTTGTAAACCATTTCTGTGCTGTAGATTCGCCTATGACATCTTCTTCCTACACGTCTCAAATGTCTCGAGCTCGGGCTTTGACCTCAGTAAAATCAAAGAAGAGCAGATGTCGAAAATATTCATTTTTCCTCCAGGGTATTCCATTTCTAAGCCTCAAAACTAATACAAAATTAATTAACTTAAAAGCACAGTAAGGAATCACAAGCGCCTAACAACCAAACCTGGACATTTGCAAAGAAAGTGTTTTATAGTTTCGTTATCTACAGGATCCCCACAGCTTCTGTAATGTGGTCCAAGCTTCTCCGCATGAGTCCAAGCTTCAATTATGAGTTTGGAAATTGAATGGCAGAGGCTCCCAAGTACTTTATGCGTCCTGTTTATGTCGTACTGAGGCCAAAGGGATTTTGAGAAACCAATCGATACGATAGAACTTCATCTGGCTTGCGCTTTTTTAAGAAAGAAATTGTGTAGCTTCCCTTTAACAACGGCGACACCAATGCCTAAGATGGCGGTAACAGAAACCGGTTCTGTCGAACCATTCCCGGCAAGCTCATCGGACACCGGAATGCCCTGGAACTCATACAAGTGGAAGCCTCTTCTGTCTTGCGACAGAATTTAACTTCTTATTACCATACATTCTTGAACAATCCTTGGCGCCTTGAGTGCAGCGTGACTGTCACTGAAAACTCCAATTTCTTTTTCGCTCCATTTCCTCTCGGTTATCCATTCGGTTACTTTCAGGGTGGCAAAAATTTCCGTTTGGAAAACAGTTGCCATTTCCCCCATGTATCACTATTTATTACTAAGTTTAATTACCATCCGGCTCCAGACCCTATTTCATCCTTAGACCCATCGGTAAGGAAAATATCCCTCAAACCTCCCTGCATACATTCTGGATTGCTCCATTGTGTGACATCAAATTTCCTTCCAAAAGACTGTCGTCTTTAGATGCCAAAAACAGTGGATACTACTTAGATGGCATCTTAAAGATTTTCTGTGTCCCGAAGTTCCGTCTTCGTGGCAGAAACCATATTTATGGAGTATATTCATTACTTTTATTGCTTCCTGTTGTATCTTAAGATCCAGGGAGAGAAAATCAAGCATAGCATTTAGAGCATCGCCGGAGGTTGTACTCATGGCACCCGTAATGCTTAAACATACACTTCTTGGCAGCCTGTATAGTTCCCGGAGTGTGGACTTAACCATGGTCTGTAGCCACCAGACTTCAGAGGCGTAAATTCTGATTGGTCTGATAAGTGCTGTATACATAGGACCACAGCAGATTTGAGACCCCGGGTTTTACCAAAGGCTCTGCGCCACTGCTGAAAAATCCTTAATGCGCGATTCACCTTCAGTGAAACATGTGTCTCCTAAGTCAGCTTCTTGCCCAAGATTACTCCTAGATATTTAACTTCATAAGAAAAACCAAGTGTCACACCTTTCAGTGTAGGAAGACTAAGTACATCCAATTTCCCTTTTCTCGTGAACAAGACTAAGGTAGTTTTGTCCTGTTGACGGAGAGACCTTGTCTCATGCACCAGTCATCGATTTTGTCCAGAATTCTCTGCACTTTCATGCAAGGCCTCCTTAGGGATTTATCCGATGTTAGCGCACAGACATCGTCCGCAAATGATTGAACATGAAACCCGACTTCCTGCATCTCCGCTAGTAGAGAGTCTACGAAAAAACGCCTTGCTTGCGTGACAGGATACTTCCGGACTCGGCGCTGCAGAATCGATTAAAAAGTTATTAAATTTAATATTAATACACATTTATTTGGAAAACGTGCATTTTAAAAAATATGTATATCCAAAAAAATAATTGATTTGATGTTCGTAATTTCCTCATTTCGTTGAAAGTACGTTTTGCGGAAAAATTAGTGTGATATCGTACTTGTAAAGCTAAGTGACAACTTTAGTACTTTAATGAAATCTCATTTTTCGCTCTTCATGCATTTCTATACGAATACGCTTTGCTACTTTTACTGCTCTTTAAGCTCAACAGCACACCTTCATGCCATAAACTAGAAAAAAAAAAACATTTCCTTTGTGTAAGTGCTAAAAAATCAATAAATGACATTTCCCCACTCTCCATTTTCCTTACGCTCTTTTTCACTTGTTCCATTTTCTCTTCCCTCGCATTTACTATGAGTGTAAGCAAAAAGAGGCAGCGCAGCATCAGCTCCATACGTACACATTTTTCTTCCTTTCAACCACAACGAAGGAAGCTCCAAAGAATATAAAAACGGTTATTATATGGCTACATACAAGTAGAGTTACACACTTAAATACATGTATGTACATATATCTATGTATGTATGTACATATATAGAAGATACGAATAATGCTGCTGAAAAGGTTGCGCTGGTGGTTTCAACGACTACCAATTCGGTGCGGTGCGCTCTTCTTGCCGAGATGCGCCTTTCAACAGTTCAAGTACTTTTTAATTGGGCTAACTGTCCGCCACCTGGCAATAATGGCTGCCATTTTGAACTTTAAACACACACTTGCACACATGCCAGGTCCCAGCGCATTCCACCGCCAAGGAAGTTTGAGTGTGTGTGTGTGCCAAATGAGGAGTAGGAAATATGAGATTCTTTGGGAGCGATGTGGAGTAGTTGTGCAAAAGCGGATGCGGATGCATTTTAGCGATGTAAAGTGTTAATAGTCGTACGTACATACGAGTGTTGAGTGTAAAAACGATTCTTTGTGAAATACAAGAGATTTTCACTTGAAATGAATAATAAAAAGCGGCGTCAATACATATTTTAGGATGTAATACGAAAAAAACCATTCCGATTTGGACAACTTAAACAGAGCCAAGGATTTAGCGGAGGGTTTTGCCAAGTTGTATTTTAGTTTGAATTTCGAACTTGGATCCGAAGAGCAAACGACCTGGCTGTCTAGTTGCCCCAATAGCATTAATTTCCACTGCGAACTCACTTTCTTTATTGAACTGAAATTAAAGCACACTTACGCTCTTCCAAAAAGATCTTTAACTATATAGGATCGATCAATCCGATTGATGCGAATGAATTACCAGAATAAATTATAATTTGTTGTATGTTCAAATTAAAAATTAAATACATTCAGCGTTGAAGGCCTTAGTAGCCAAAGTGGTAATTAGTTAGGGTTATATTGTACAGGCTGGGCCATGTAAAATTTGCTTTTTGAATCGGCTAAAAAAAAACTAATCAATATTTTTTAAAACCTTTTTTTTATTTTGAAGATTGAACATCGTTATTTATGAATGAAAAGTAATATCGTTCAAATGACAGCCACGACTGCCTTTACAGTAGGCCATTCGATCAAACCAATTTTTAAGCATATTTTCGATTGTTTTGGCTCCAATTTCATGAATGGTAACTTCGATTTCGTGTTTTAAAGCATCAATCGTCTCTGGATGATTCGCGTAGTATTTGTCCTTAACGGCTCCCCACAAAAAATTGTCCAACGGGCACAGCTCCGAGGCGGCCAATTGATATTGGAATTTCGGCTGATTATTCGGTTTTCAAAAACGGTAGCCAGAAGTTCGAGTGTGACAAGTTGCACTGTCCTGTTGAAACCAAATGTCGTCCATGTCATCCTCTTCAATTTTTGGAAACACCTCGTTGAGCATTTCACGGTAACGCTCGTCATTTACTGTAGCCGCGGCTCCTCGCTCATTTTCGAAAAAAATGGCCCGATGATGCCGCCAAACCAAAAACCGCACCAAACAGTGACTCATTGTGGATGCATTTGCTTCTCTACAGTAACGTGTGGATTTTCTGAGCCCCAAATCCGAAAATTTTGCTTATTGACGTAGCCACCGATGTGAAAATCAGAAAAGAAGAAGAAGACTCACCACTTTGGAAATAGGTTTTCAATATTTCCGAATTTTGTTCAAGCGTATAGCGTCCCATTTCGTAAATGTCAAACCTTTAAGTAAATTATGAACACATTTGACTTGTCATTTGTGTTACCACTCTCAAAAAAATAGGTGGTTCAAAAAGCAAACGCTTTTTTGTACAGAGAGAGAGAGAGAGAGAGTTCTACTTCTCACTTGCCAACTGAGCTCAAAGTAACATTTGTTGGCAAAAAGTATACTTCTTTTAATCTCTAGACTGCCGTCGTTCTAGCTGTTAACACTAGTATCTAGATAAACAAAGTCTTCACCACTTCATATTTGCGGTTGCCAACAGTGGCGTGTTGTCCAAGACGCAAGAACTCTTTGTATGTGGACAGCAGCTACTTTTTTTTACTCTCGTTCACCGCAAAACCCACTGCTTCCTGCTCTAGACTGCAGTACGCTTAACATACGGCGCGTTGTTGAAGCCGACAATATCAGTATCGTCAGCATACATCCACTTTTTAGTAGATAGTGCCAAACTCAACTCGGTTCAACTCAGCGGCACAAATAATTTAAAAATTTTTCCAGTAGGAGATTAAAGAATTCACACGAAATGGAATTGCCTTGTCTGAAACCTCGCTTAGTATCGAACGGCTCTGAGAGGTCCTTTCCAATCCTGACGAGCTTACCGTAGCGCTCAACGTCATTTTACACAGCCGCATAAGTTTTGCGGGGACACCAAAGTCAACATAGCGACATAGAAGCAGTTCCTATTTGTGCTATCGAAAGCAACTTTGAAATCCATAAAAAGGGGGTATGTGTCGATCTGTAGTTCGTGGATTTTCCCCACGATTCGGGGTATCGAAAAAATATGCTCAGTAGTAGACTTGCCAGGCCTGAAGCTGGCCTGAAGGCACTGAGAAGACCAAATCAGCTCTTTGAAAATGGGCTTCGGGCTCTCACACAATTCGCTCGATAAGACCTTGTACGCGAAGTTAATAAGACTAAACCCATTGCAATTTGCGCAGTTTGTAGGGTTACCCTCCTTAAGGATTGGGCAGAAGGGCCACATACAACTACTCAAAAACACGTAACGCGGAATAGCCCACACATTTTCAGTATTTTGGGTTATTACTTTCTACCGAATGGCCAAGATTTTGAGATGATAGAAATGAAAATCAAAAAGCGAATTACTTATACAACCCTGAAAATTATAATGAATAGATAGAAAAGTGTAGAAGAAGAAATATATTTTCGATAAAACGAATCTTGCAGCTGGGTTTTAGGTCAACAAAATCAATAGAGGAGTCAACAACAAGAAGAGTACAAAACACCGGGTGCGAATCTGTCGCTTGGCTGCAAATACAATGGATGAGATTCTTGAAAAATCAAACCGTATAAAATGTTCTATAAAAGTTCTTTAGATGATTCTAAGTTCCACGTTTTGGAGCTTTCACCTAAAAGGGCGAGACCGAAAATATATGGAAATGTGAACTACTTCCTTTATACACCTTTGTAACCTTTTGTCTCTCTTTGGAACCATAGGAGTTAATAGTTATGCACCACCACTAGACCAGTAACGGAAGGAAAACATAAAAAAAATTATTTACCCATTTTCCAGGAACATTTTAAGATTCCTAAAAATTCCAAATTATAAAAATGGATTAGCTTTTTCTAAATAATTAATAAATGTTCATGAATTATTTCATTAAAATTATTGTTTCACATAAAACGCATGATTCTTTATTGCTTAAGGAGTTAGGCTTTAGTCAGAATATTCAAAAAATTTGATTTTTTTGTGTGAAAATATGAAGTGAATCCGAAAAATACATTTCGAGTTATTCAACAATTAACAAAGCGCGCTCGAGCAAAAACAAACGAAAACGAAAACTTTAAATGAGTTTTTCTCAAAACTATGTTTTTTTAACTGGTGATCACTGTAACTTAAAAACCGCTTGGCACGAGTAGATTTCAATAAAATGTATACTGATTTTGCAAAACATAAAAAACTCGTGCCTGAACAAAGGATTTTTCTTTTCAAACTTCGATTTTTTTAACTATTAATGGTCGGGTTTTTTCCCGAAAATCTGCAAAATATTTCCTGAGGCTGCCGTATTGTTAATTTTGAAAAAAAAAAACAAAAAAAGGTTCAATTAGGCACAAGATTATCTATTCATAAAACTTATTTCTCTTGTCCAATTTATTTGGAGAAACGGGCTCCACACAAACAGCGATAACAATTGCAATTACTATTTTTTTTTTTTTTGAAATTTTGCTAAAGTAAAGTCAAAACATGATGTATTAATGCTATATTTTTATTTTTGTTGAATAAAGCAACTGACTAGTAAAAAAAATTATTGAAAATCATCATTTTTTCGGGCCTCTAACTAACCCTAACCCCTCAAGTCATTTATAGGACATTCAGTTAATTTTGAAAATGGTCTAAGTCAATTCAAACTTAAAAAGAAAATATTTTCGTATGACGTTCACACAAAATTTCATATCCATAATCAATTTCGGTCAATCAAGACTACTAAAATTCGAAATAAAAAGGTCACAAAAAATATTTTTTAATTCATTCAACTGCGATTCATGAAATATCTCGCAACAAAAAATATATAACTTAGTCCACTTTCATAATTATGGGCACATATTGCATAATTTTTTTAGGATTAGTAATACTAATATTAAGCTGATTGATGCTCCATAGCATACTGCTGTTCGTCCTAGTATAAAAGCGTTCCCAACATTCCCTGTAAAATGCGTTTTGGCAGAAGCTGGTATTCCTACTATAAAGGAACACGCGTAGACGACATAAATGACATAGCTATTAATTCCTAACCTCTTGTCTACCACCAATCATATTTTGCAGAAAGATTATATATCGGCATTTCGATATAAACGGAGATATAGTAGGCGCAGGTCCTAAATTCGCCGCTGCATTTCGTGTGACTTTGAGATTGATTTGACTACACCCAGGAACTGCACTAAGTTAAACTGCCAGCCATCGCGGTTCATAAATCAAAGTTCAATACAGTTCTCCACGCACTCAATAAATCAGCGACAAGTAGTTCAACCTATCAGAACTTTTTCTCAGAACAGGAAAGAAACCATGGGAGCAACAATTGGAATATATTAAATACAACGACAGGTAGGCATTCCCACTACTTAGGACTGATAGCGGCAGGCTAATCACCTACCCTGTCAGAAATCAAATAGATTAACGAAACCAACGCAAGAAAAGTCTTGTCTATGCTCTCGAGAGGAGTGGAGAAGGAAAAAAAAATCGCTATAGTTAACCAACAAGGATTACTCATTTCTGCAGGCCAGTTACCTTAACACAGCTCAGTGTCCACAGCGGAATTCGCACAGTGTAATAAAGGAAAATTCCTCATTTGTACTGAGGCCATACAAAACATGCATGGCAATAGCAAATTGGTCTATAAAATAAGAGGCCTTTGTATTCGTAACAAAAATAAAATCAATATTTTATTTTACCATTCGGGAGTGCGAAGGCTCGAATCTCCGTGCATGACGCAAATAGGAGGAGAAGCTCGGCAAAATACCTAACAGAAGTGTGCACGCCAATTATTTATTTATTTTATAAAAAAAAACGTTTTGACTCTATTAAACTTGCAGAATGGAATACGTTTAAGCATCGACATACATTCAATGAACACCTCGATATTTATGAAGCCAGGACATACCAAGCTCACAAACCAACACCTCCTTAGTGAGAGTTACCAAACAACAATGCCCATTTTGTTATAAAAAGCCATCAGCTGACCATCTTTTAAGCGATTGCCGCACCTTAGAAAGTAACAGGAAGAAACACTTCGGATCCAGCAAACCTTCTGTTCCAAAGCTGTAAAATGTTAAAATCGAGGCAGTAGTTTTTAGGAGATGCTCTTTCGAAAACATGTTCTACGTTTTTATATTTACATAACTATGTAGATTAGGTGAGTTTAATCTGGCTGGCTGAAAGCCAACATAGTCCCTTCTAGCCTCAATACACTGTTTTGCGCGTTATAAAAGCTTTTCGAAAGAGACCGGAATCCGGAATGCCCTTCAGGATGTCGGTACAAGCCTTTTGGATAGCCTCTACGGACACAAAACGTTTACGTTTCATGGCCAAATGCATTATTCCGAACCGGTTGAAGTCACAGGAAGCCATATCAGACGAATACGGTGAGTGATTGATGGCTAAAATGCGATTTGTAGTCAAAAAATCAGTCGCATGAGTTTATCGATGAGACGGTGCATTATCATGCACCTCCTCCTTCGCGGTATTCAGGGCGAATTCGACGAATGCGATGCAACAAACACTTCAAAACGCCCATATAGAAAATTACATTGACGGTTTGGCAGATTGGCATGAACTACTTGCGGACAGTTCCCTTGGAATCGTAAAAACAAATAAGCATTGACTTGATTTTTGACCTCTCCAAACGCAATTTTTTGGGTGGTGGCTCATCTGGGGCCTTCAATTTGGCACTTTGACGCTTTGTTTCAGGTTCATGTTGGAAACACCACGTTTCATCACCAGTTACAATGTTGTAAAGGAATTTCTCCTCTTTTCTCGCCTTTTCTCGCCTCTTTAATGAGGTCTTTCGAACGTTGACTTCTGAGCAATTTTTGGTCATCAGTTAACTTGTGCGGAATGAACGTGCACAGGCCTTTCGTAGGCCCAAATTATCAGTTAAAATACGATAAATCGATGTTTTGGAAATATTCAACTCAGATTCCATGAATTTCAACTATGATGCCGGTTCATTTTTGATAAATTAAGGAACAATTTCGATGGTGTTTTCGGTGATTACTGATTTTGTGCGGCCCGTATGTTCATTGTCATTTATGTACTCACAACCATCTCTGAAACGTGTACACCACTCATGAGCTCTGGCACGATATGGACAATCATCTTATCATAAACTTTTTTCATCAATTCAAAGGTTTCGGTAAGCTTTCTACCGACCTTAAACCCAAATTTGATATTAGCTCTTTGTTCGAAACTCATTTTTGTACCGATCACACAAACATACTGACACTTTAGGCGCAATAACTTTGCTTCTACTGAACCGAATGTCACCAAGTTTTAACTGGAAGTCAGCTAGGGATGTAACTTCCAACGCATTGACTCATTGCAAAAAAGTGTCATCAAAAACATTTTTAAGAAGCCAGTTTTCTTTATTCTGGACTTCACCTTGTAGACTTATTGGTTCTTAGTGGTACCAGATGTTGCTAAACCATTACGTTCATATATCTATGTAACTACGTAAAGATTACAAATCAACTGGCAACTCTTCGGCGCCATCCTTTCTCTCAGTCCGCGCATATTCTCTTCAAGTATGCCTCATATGGGTTATTTGTACTGTAAGTGCCAGTTAAGCGACGAACAACGGACACCAAAAAGTAACAGCAACAACTTAAACTTAAAAATGGCAGCAAGTCCCAACAATAACAATAACAGCAATATCATCATCACCAGCCAACAAAACGACAAAGTTGCCGCTGACGTTAACTGCTATTTTAAGTGAGTGGAAATTTGCTGCATTATAATTATTTTCCACAATTGGACATATTGGTATGGTTTGCAACGCTATTATGCGCCGCAAAGCACACTAACACGCACACACACACACACACATACACAAAGAATAAGCACCACACTGACACTCGGCAACGGTACGTATCATTATTAATGGCGTCTTGTTGAGGTAGCGACAAAAGCCGTCGCGGCAGTGACTGTGACGTAGGAAGTGAAGGTGGTGATGGCGACGCCATTTTTATTTAGTTACTTGTCATACTTTTTCAAACGAGGGGTACAGACATAAACGTGCTCACTGGTTTTCAGCGTTGCTTTTTATTTATTTGTGAACCGCTCTTGGCGTTTGGCCAACAATTCTGTGGTTTATTCAATCAACCAGTAGGAGTGGTATTGTTATCCCTTTCACGCCACCTTATTGCACGACTTCATGGTAGAGATGTAGTTGAGAAAAACGCATGCGCGTGAAAAATATACTCGAAAAATTACTATACTCGCATTTGTTTTTGTATAACGCTTTTGACAGTTTGTCAGTTTATCAATTAGCAAGTGTAACCTGCTTTCTCGTTCCCCCATTTTGCAAGCAGCTCTTCGGAGAGCTTTCACATTTTAAGGGTAGTTTTATCGATTGCCCACAACTTTTTGGTTTCTACATTTCATTGGAAGTGCTGGAAGCCATTCATATATGCAGCTGCATGTAACGTAAGCATATATTAACATATGTATGTATGTGTGTATGTCGCCTTGTGGTGAAAAATAAATTTCCTTCCATTCTTCTTCATTTTTGAAACCTTCTGGCCAACCTAACTGCTCTCACTGCGCAATCGAGTGGAACTTCGAAGCTGTTGCTACAAGCAGGGAGCCATCCCACCACTACCACATACGCAACTCCTGTACGCTATAGAAGGGGCTGTCTGTGTTGCTCACCTCCTACTCCGCGTTAAATGAGCACTCTTGTTATTTACTAAATTGGGGAAAATTTGTGCATCCATTCTATGGCGTAACGGTACTCCATATAAATTATGTGCGAGCGTACGAGTAAGCAGCATAACCATTACCACCGTTGCTTTTGTTGTTTAAGCTGAATGTATGCTAGTATTTGTGTGCCTGTTGGTGCTTGTATTTGTGCTGCTTTGCTTTGTTGAATGGACGAAGGAAATACTGCAATTAGAGCCATATTAACCGTAATTAAATTTAATTGTTTAATTAAGCGTAAGGAATAAGACAACATTACGACTGCGACGCAATGCGCCAACGACCCCGCCACAACCATTGTAGTTTACTGTCGCAGACAACGAACGACTTTTCGCAATGTGTGTGGGTGTATATACACATTCAGGTGTATGTATTTGGAGTTTTGAGTTATTGTAGTGTATATTTTTGTGTTCTTAAGGAATTATTATATTGTAACTACAGGAGCGTCTTTGTTTGTTTATAGTCTTGAAAAATGAAGGACTTGGAATTTTGCATTGTGTTTGGATGAAAACATAGTTTGGTGCTTTAAATACCTGCATTATGCCAGCAATTTTAAAGCCGTCAAGCCGTCGGCATGTTCAAACGATAAACTAGAACAAATTTACTCCGAAAAAATTCCATAAAAGAGTTTTTAGCAGTGGTATTTTACACTTTCTGTGGAAGAAACTGGAGATATCGCAGAATTAGTTCGCATCCTTTTTGAAGCCATTTTTGGTTAAATTATATTCCGGTGGCTGAAGAAATGTCTTGGTTGTTTTTATTCCTGAAGCCGTAAAAATCTCACATACCAGTACGAAATTCTTCGTTCATTTAAGAACCAGCGTTAACATCGATGACAATACCAGCCCTGAAATCCAACGAAGAATCTCTCTTCGCAAAAAGAGCTACTTTGGCCTAAGTAGGCAATTGAGTAGTAAGTCCGCTATCAAGTGCTACTTTGGACTACCAGCTGGTGGTAGCACTGGAAGAGGAAGGCCTTCTTCTTCAGGCAGAATTGCATATTCATAAAAAATTTCGGTTAATCAAGACTTCTAAATAACCGAAGATCAGGTGGAGAAGAACTTGGTTTCACTTGGTGTGTCCAACTGGCGCCGGTTAGCACGAGAAAGAAACGACTGATGCGCTTTGTTAAACTCGGCCAAAATCGCATAAGCTATTATCGCGCTAATCAAGAAGAAGAATATTACAACAAACAACTACTTGCCAAAATAGCAAGCGCACGAATACCGCACATCTGGTTTCATTACACCAGAAATAACTTAAAGAAAAATAAATTGGACTAATTGGCAATTTGGAGTCAAATAGAGATTTTAGAGACTCAAACGTAAGTTCCTTCTCCTATCTTGTGTCACGGCAAGTTCAAAACAGCGATCGCTACATAGAGAAGTTTCCACACGCTTTGTGATCTAACGTAAAAAATCGCTTCAAATCATGTCTAGGTGGTACACTCACTGCGACGTCAGTGTCAACTCGAGGAAAACGGAACTTTTCGTCTTTACTGGGAAAATAAAGATGTCACCGATCATTCTGAAGAGGTGGGTTGTATCTTTAACTCGCCACTACGACTACATTTCCGAGTGATATAAACGAGTGTAAAAACAGGCAAGCATAAAAACGGAACTGAACTGCTAAGATCACTCAGCTACATTAGCCCGCATAGCTATAAACGAGAGCTGCCGTTAGAATTCTTACTGCACTGAGCAAGCTGGCTAGCTTCAATCTACTTTTTAAGTTAAAAAATCGTATACCATAAGTAGCGCGCTGTACATGGAGCTTGCAGGATATAAGATGACAGTAGGGATGAAGAATCCATAGGTAGGGTCGTAAGTCTCTATAGCAACGGTACATACTAAGAATGTTTAACTTTCTCTCAGACTGTACAGATCACTGTACTCTGACCTAATTCCTTGAAACCAGCTTTAATACAAAACCCCGAGCACGGAAGGGTGGAGGCTTCCACCCTCCACCTGTGCATGTAGCCATCTACACGGCTCAAAACTTTACTGCGGGTGTTATTTTCTAAACCTACTTTTAAGACTATATTTTCATTAATATACATTTTATAGGCTGTAGTATCAGGGAGCTTGTGGGACAGACTGGAACCATACTGAACTTCTCTGTAGAGATATCTTCATGTTTAGGCATTCAGGCGCTATTGTAGCTCTTTCGTCAATCTCTAGAGGAAATGGCTAAGCAAAACACACTGCACTTCTCTTGGGCAAATGAGGCTATCTGGACGTTGAGATTACAAGACAACCAGATTCTTCCTGCTACTTAAGGAATTTTCTGCTAAAGGTTGAGACCCTAGAGACCGTTTCATCGCAAAATGAGAGGATTGGGGTTCCCTTGAAAACCTGTAGTGTGATTAACCTCGCGGAGTTCTCGGCTAGTACGCAAACGTGCAAAGTCGCGCGAACCTTCTGCCCACAAGTAGATCGGTGGCGGCGCGAGGGAACTTCTAAGGCTAACAACGCTGCAGCTCTCGAATTTGGTAGGTGTTCTCACCAGACATTGTCCGTTTGGCGCTCATGCGGTGAGGCTTGGAATTGTTCTTTCTGCCGAAGCTGTCTGGAAAACGAGGTGTAACCATCTCTGCACCTTCTTCTCAGCTGTCCTGCTCCCGCCGGATAAAGGTTTAGACAACTGAGCTCTCACTTGTTCGCTATACCTGCAGATATTGCGGGTTTAAATATTATACACCTAATGAAATTCATCAGCTGCGCATGGCACAGAGAATGTGAAGATCCCGATACCCCAATCGTTGACGACGGAATTGTCGTTCCGCTACCCCATGGGACCTCTAAGGGACGACTACACTTCTACGGGCTTTGGATAGCGGCTTCGAGTGGGGACCCAATTAACATAAACATGAACACCAACGCAACAAACACAACAAAACAAACAACAAAACAAACGACAAAAACCTTGGATGGCAGCGGGAACTCGGAACCGAGCCCCAAAACCATCTCTCGTAGGACAGGAGGGGCGAAATCGCCTCCCCGTAAATTCTCCCGGGGTCTTACCCTGAGGGCTGAAGTTCCCAGTGGCAGCAAAATGTCGGAAGCGACTAGCAGAGCAGAACAAGAGGGGGACCCTGAGGGGAAGTCGGAACCGACTTCCAGCAAGAATGTGGGGGTCACAAGCGGGAACCCGCTTACGGTAGGTAGGAGGCTGCAGGCGGAACCGACTGCGTCTCCTAATCTAGCAGTACTGGACGGGGTGGCCAGTACCAGCAAGGGGTCCTCCATCAGTTTTCCGGGGGCTTCGGGGTTGCCTCTTCGGGGACCCCCTGTTAAGCCTACACGGCAGAGAGGGCAAAGCAAGCGGTCCTTCTCCGACCTCCGTCTCGCGACCAAAATCCTGGAGCGCTACGGCGACCAAAATGCTTCTCAGCTATCTGAGAAACATTCCCAGACGCTTGAGTGGGCCAGGAAGGTTCTACGGAGGGCGGAAGAGGACAGAGGAAAGGGTGTGAGTGCGCCACAAGGGGATTCGGGGGTAAAAAGACAACGATCCCAGGAGGAGGATGTCTCCCTCGAAAAGAGACCCAGGACTGACGGCGGCATAGCCAAATCATTTAGCGAAGTCGCTAAACAGGCAGGCCGTATCACTCTTGGAGTCATGGACAGCGCTAGAGAGGACGGCGCCATCTCAAGGGAGGAGTGGAAGAGAGTAGCGTCCGCCATCTCCGCTGTCTTTATGAGGGTAGTAAGGGAAAACCCTGGACCCCCCCCCCTGCTGTGAGAGTGCCGGATGGCACTACGGCATGTTCAAAAGAATTCTTTGCGCTGGCTAATATGTACAGGGCGGCAGTGGCCTTGGTGGGAGAGGTATGGAAGGGAGCTAAGCTGAAAGCGGTGGATAAAAAGGATCTACCTATGCGTCCGCGAGCACGTGTCTGGCTTCCTTCAGAACCCTCCACCGCCGAGGGAATGGAGGAAATCCTCCGCTACTGCAACCCGAAACTCCCCACGCACAACTGGAAGGTGGTTATGGTGGAGAAGACCGAGAGATCATATCGGCAAGCGCTGATTCTGCTGAATGCAGAATCTCTCGGCCCTCTCGCTGAAAGCTATGGTTTCGAAAAGGTAGTCCTTAAGGTCTACCAAAGCGATGCCAGAGTGGATGCCTCTGCTCTTCCGGAGGTGCGGGAGGAAGAAGGGCCCACAGTTGAGGAAGCTCCTGTGGACATGGAGATAGACTCCGTCACGTCGGAGGTTGACAGTGCTGGTGACGCTCCCTCACGACCAGGGTCCGTTATTAGCATAGGGTCATTCTTCGACAGGGCGGAGGAGGAGAGGCTTCTGGCCTCGGAAAGTGAGGACACCGACCTTGGGATGCTGGAGAGGATTATCGAAGATGATTATTCTTCAGATAAATCTTCAGCATTCTAAGGCGGCGTCCGCCAATCTACTGCTCCATCTTGAACAAGGTGGAGTTGACATAGTTCTGATCCAGGAACCGTGGCTGAGCAGCAGCGGCATTTCTGGACTCAGGACGAAAAGATATAAACTGGTGGCGCATAGCGGGTTAGGTAAACCAAGATCTTGTATGCTCATCAGGAAGGAACTTAATGCATTTATTTTGCCTAATTTTAGCAATGAAGACATTGTGACTGTGAGCCTAGAGGGCCCTGCGGGGAAGCTATGGCTGATGTCGGCCTATATGCCGCATGAGGACGAGGTGGAGCCACCTCCGATGATGCTGAGGGAAGCCGTGGCAGAAGCGAGACGCAGGAAAACCGGCGTTATTGTAGGGACGGATGCAAACTCCCACCATACCTGTTGGGGAAGTTCCAACATAAATGCAAGAGGTGAGTCACTTTTTGATTTTATTTTAAACGAAGACTTGTTTATTTGCAACAGGGGTAAGGACCCCACTTTCATTACCGCAACCAGGGAGGAGGTGCTGGATCTTACTCTGGCCTCCTCCTCACTGTT